>JASFAX010003887.1:0-41153 GCA_030737875.1 Allium sativum
GGTTGTTCAATTTCCATTCAGAAAGGTTGAATGGATATAGCTGCTTTTGGTATGCAAATAGTTTGCCAATTGATTTTCTTTTCTGTTAACAATATTGCATTTGGCAATTTGAAAATCAAGTTGTAGTTTCACAATAATTTGTTTTGTTTTAGTTGTATTGAACTTTGTTGTCTATTAAGTGATAATCAAGCATGTTGTTGATTGTGATGGCAGATGAGTGGAAGTAATGGTAATAACTATGGCTGGGAATCTAGCGGTGCTTCTATAATAAGAAGTATTAAGGTAAATTTTGAAGTATTTATCAACAGTTTTGTTTCACTTTTAACGACAAGATTATGAAATATAAGGCATTTTCTCCTCCTCTTTGACTCAAGTTTATTGAAATGTAAGCCCAATTTGTGGAAGAGCTGTAAGCCCAATTTGTGGGGAAAAAAACGGAGGTATTAAAATGTTTTTAACGTTATTTCTACATGATCACCTGATATGCTTATTTTTTTGTCTTGACGCTTTATTTTTTTAATGTCGTGTACTAATTCAACAATATATGTCTATTTGCTTGCACTCTATCATGTTAATATTCAACTTTTGCTTGCTGAGTCTAGGAATACAGTGCACTATTATTGTTTGCATTAAACTTATTTTGTTTGTCGCTAAATTCTAACGGTAATTGAATTATATGTTAAAATTGATTATCATGATGAGTTTAAAACATAAAAACATATTACCATCTTTGTTTTCAGGCTTAAGTGATTGAGAAGAGGGCACGTGCTTGTATTATGTCGATTGTATGGATATCAAAGGTAACATTCACTTCTTATACCATTTTAATAGCTTATGCCTCTTTTTTTTTAACAGAGGTGAAAGATCAGTTCTCACATGCACCACTGTCGCCATTGGTTTACACATTGAAAAGCAGGTATGATTATGCTAACAAAATTCTTATTCTTCTTCCCTCTTTATAATTCGATGAACTTGAAATTGAATTGTTTATTTATGGTCATGGGGAAATTGAAATTGTATTATTATCGTAATAATGTTACTGATATTGATTGTATATTCTCTTGAAACCTAACAATGGTAAAATACATAAATAATTAAAAGAGGGATATTTCTATCATGATTCTCATAAACTCAATTTTCCATTCATAAATGCTCCAATGTCATACTGTTACGGGTTCATCTCATGGGAAATCTATTTTCATTTCAATTTAATTCAATCTAGCTATATTTTATTCAATTCAAACGGAGTTTCTAATTCCTTTTTTCTATCCCGATTCTTAGAAACTCTTTATTCCTTCCCAAATCCTCTATTTTCAAACTTTGTTCAAAATGCTAATGTCAATAAAAGTGTAAGAAATGCTTTTTTTGGTATCAAGTGGGTCCTCAGTAATATATTTTCAATTTACTAACACCTAATTTCTTTCCTTAGAAACTGTTGAACCGCTATACAAATATGAATTGTTTTGTATTTGGATTGAGAGCATAATTCTACCATATCTGAATGGAATGGTGTTTACTTATAAATGAGATATAGATGCACCCATAATTATTACTATGTACATGTCCACTGATATTTGTGATTTACTTACATCAGCATGATGGATAAATGATTTATGCTATAAAATCATAGTATGTATGCAGTACTGTATATTCTGTAAGTATCAACAGAATATCCTACCTTCCGTCTTTTAAATACTGCATAAGCAATTGGTTAGGCCGTAATCAAAAGTTTATCACCTGAGCCGTGTATGTTCATCCATAAGAAAACCGTAGGAGCAAGCAACAAGTGAATCACCAAATGGACTGGCTTGACAATGTATCAAGGTATGGTTCTAGGTGAATCAGTTAAATTTGATTTACGAATGTTTGTAGAATGAAAGATGACCCAGTACTATATATAATTCTTTGAGCATTTCATTGTTCATGTGTTTCTGGATTCCAATGTTTGTTGAAATGTGATAAATAATGGACATAATTCGTATATTGACGAAAACGACTTGCACTACCTATGTAATAAGTGTGCGAGTATTGTTATAAAGTGCCTGAATAAAGACATGTACATACAAAAGTATGGTGCTTAGAACTAATCTATTAATTTTGTTTTTACTATTAATATTGAGCTATGACGACACTACTGATGATTTTTTTTTTTTAACAAAAGTGGTGCCCACAAATGTTTGTGTATCATTTTCCATTGAATCCATTCATATTGCACATTTTGATTTTTGAAGATTTCCAATGTCACATTTTGCTTTGTCAATTTGCTGTATTACTTGACAAATGACGTCAGAATGATAACTTAGCATGATGGGAACGGAAATGCTAAGCTATAGACCTCCAGAAAAGCTATTAGTATGCTTCTTATTGTTTTAGTTTTGTTGTAAATGTTGTACCATGATATGCTACAAAATTGGAAATTATAAAGGGATATTACTGTTTCTTCTATCTTTACGAATCAACCTGCGTATGCATGTTTTTGATCATCTGCTAATTTTTGGTTTTTTTGTAATCAGAATAGTAGATCTGTACGTAGTTTGTTCTGGAGGAAAATTTGGGCTCTCATATGGTATGTCATGAAATCTCAAATGGTATGCCATGAAATCGAGGGAATGCTTTTTTAATGAGTTTTTTGATGGTTTTTGAGCAAGTGTTCAATGCAGAAATGTGAAGATGCATGAACTTAGTTGTAGATTAACCGAGGGAACACTTTTTTTGTTGGTACAGCTCTTCATGTTAGCGGTGCCCTATGAATTTGATTTTAGGGTTTATGTAATGTTTTATTTATTAGGTTAAAAAGCAGTATGCAATGTGTCAGTTATTTGGTATGGTACAGCAAGGATGTTCGAATGAAGGCAGCCGTGCAACTGCACGGTACTGATCTAATGAAATAATAAATTCAAACTATTCCAACTAAATTAACCTAATTTAACCAAAATAATAGATTAAATATGGACAACAATTAAACCAGTTAAGTAAGATCAATTCGGCAAATCTAGAAACCAATTTGCAAAGAATAAATTAGGATTTTAACCTAAAATATGACAGACGATTGTGTCAATAAAGGCCAAGCATAGTCGACTCGACGAATTGAACACCTCCTAACAGTTTCAGGTGGACAAAGGGAACCACAACCACCAAAAAGTGTGGTAGGGAAACGATGGGAAACTACCACTGAAGAGGCGAGCAGCAGCAGATGGAGAAACCCCATGACGACGATAAGTTGAGGATGGCTGGTTAAAATTGAAGATGACTGAAAATATTAGGGGTAGGTGTTAAAAAGGAGAAGCGAAGGAGACCCGTCTATTGAAAGTCATGGTCGAATCAAGGAAGAAATGAATTGTGAGAAATGAAGGGGCCTTAGCAAACAATTATTTACTCGGTTGTTTTTCAATGTAATGGTATTGTATAGACGGAAAAGGACTTGGAAACCGAAAACGAAAGGTCAAAATGAGAAGCAAGGAGAGAGCTTCATTTCTAACTCATCTTTTATAATATAGTATATAGATAAGAAAACCTCCAGTAGTTAGCTCCCTGCAGTAAATCAGAAGGTAGATGAACTTATGAGTTTCTCAAGACCAGGGCAGCGCTCGTTTATAATGAGACAGCGTTAGCTTGGAATAGGAATTCTGATTACTTATAATTACTAATTACTCTAACCACACTACAACAAGAAAGGAAAATCAAAAATACATTTTGTTTGTTCTAAGAAGCAACCTAAAAGTTACAGTGAGAAACAAATGTGCAGCTAGCATATCTAGAATTATATTTCATGATACCATAAGAAATGTAACAATGACGCAGCATGGGAAGAAAATGGAAGCCAGTCACAAGCAATGAAATAGATGACACTTCTATGAATTAGTATAACAATTTACTTACGATGTTTACTAATGTTGCAAAGCTGAAAAAGATACAATCCACATTTCATTGTTTTACTACTTCAACCAAAGAAACAGTTTGATAATACATATTCGAAACATAGCTTAACATGATATATAGAGCACTTCCTACCCAAATGTTGTGTTGATGGATGCGATGATTATTACACTGCTGAAAAAGTCTCAAACCGTTGTTTAGGAGCTGCTCGATGTATTCGATATAGATACTTAATAAACCTCTTTTCAGCATCAGAAATAATGACAGAAAAAGAACCTTCTTTCTTCACTAATCCATTTACTTTAAAGCCAATTCATAATAGTATTCCTAGCCTAGGCTTTACCCTTTTCTCCAAATGTAACATAAATAAGCCAGAAATTTTTGTAAATAATCCATCGGAAATCCCAATTCGTCGCAAAGGTAACTCGCTTTCCTTTGGATTAGGTACACACTGTTGTGATATGCGATACTATATGTGTTGGATTGAAGAGGACGAAGATAGCTTCGAGTCGGAGGTGACCGTTCGCAAATCGGAGCTCGTATGGAGGAGATATGAGCAGGAAGGTGTAGTTTTCAGTGGTCTGGAGCGACAGACGTCTGTCATAGGGGATGTCAGATGTCTGATTGCATGGAATAGATTTCCCGAGAGCTCAGACAGACGTCTGACACTTCCCGGCAGACGTCTGTGTTGAGTGGTTTAACCCAAGTAATCTCTGGAAGATGACAGACGTCTGTCAGGAGGTTCGACAGATATCTGAGTGGATTTTGGGCTATTTTCGGGCTGAAGATTAGCAAACTGATTTGTGACTAATTTGGGTAATTGGTCAACCTCTATATAAGCTATTTTCTGAAGTGAATTAGAGATAGCTTTGGTAGCTTAGAAACTTGATTTGGCATCAAGGGTTTATTCTCAAGGGAGAATTAGGGTTTATAGCCTAATTCCAATTCTTCAATTCTATTCTCCTCAAACTATTTTCTATATTGAAATATAGTGATTATTGGATCAATCTCTTGAATTCCTTTCATCGTGGTAATAAAATACTCTCTCCAAAGTGGATGTACACTAACAAGATGTTAGTGGAACCACTATAAATCCTTGTGTGATTTAATTTTGCTACTTTGTCATTAGTTTCTCGCTTGTGATTGAGATTTGGATTGTTCGTGATTGGTTGATATTGGTTTTTTGACTAGAGTTATTGCTTTGGTTGTTTTTGCAAATCTAACAACGATCTAGTCTTCCACTAGCGCATTGTGGTTTAGATATCGGATTCGAGTGGTCTTGAATCGGATTAATCACAACGGTTACAACAGTTGGTATCAGAGTTGTTTTGGTGCTTGTTAGGTGTTTGTGAAAATGCCGGAGACGGATAGTAGCTCGGTAAGTCCTTCAACCGGAAGTCCGAATAGTGTGGCACCATATGTACGGGGTTCGTATGCGGCGTCGGGTTCTCAATTGGTTATTGACAAGTGGAATGGTGATAATGACTTTGAGAAGTGGCAATGGAAAATGAAAGCGGTTCTTAGGCGGAATCGGGTGCACCGAGTAGTATTTGATACTCACTTATTGCCAAGTGATATCTCGGATGTTGAGAGAGAGGAGATGGAGGAATGGGCTTACACTACTCTTCAACTTGCTATGGGGGAGAATGTGATCTCCGAAATTAGTGGTGAGACTACCACTAAAGGTATTTGGGACAAGTTGGAAGAACTTTATATGAAGAAGTCGCTCACTAATCGTTTGATCTTGTTGCGAACGTTTTTCACCTTCAAGATGAAGGAGGGTAATTCGCTTAAGGCACATTTGAATGCCTTTGATGACTTGCTCATGAAGATGAAGGCCGTTGATTTGAAAATTGAGGAAGAGAAAAAGGCGATGATATTATTGTGTTCGTTGCCGGACCGCTATACGGGTTTCTCAAATAGCTTGATCTATGGCCGGGATACCTTGACTCTAGATGATGTCAAGACAGGTCTTCTTAGTGAGGAGTTGAGAGATCAAATGAAGGAGATGAGTGAGGGTAGTAGTGGACCTAGCAGTAGTCACGGGTTGTTTGTAGAGAAAGAAAAGAATGTGAAGAAAGGAAACCGGGGACGTTCTAAATCAAGAAAACCCGGTGGAAGAGGTAAATCGAAAGAGAGAAATGACAAGTGCTTTATTTGCAAGAAACCGGTACATTGGAAGAATGAATGTCCGGAAAAAGATAAGAAGGAAGTAGCGTCTTCATTCGTGGCGGTGGAGAGTGGGGATGGTGAAGTAGATGAGAATGCATTGACGGCGGTAGCAACGGGTGTTTCGGGTAACGAATGGGTACTTGATTCGGGTGTGTCGTATCATATGACGCCAAATAGAGATTGTTTTTCGTCCTTTGAGGTCAAAGAGGGAAATGCAATTTCTATGGGAAATGGTTCTATTTGCAAGTCAATGGGTAGTGGCTCCGTGCAAATAAGGATGTTTGATGGAGTTGTTCGCACGCTCACCAATGTTCGCTATGTTCCGGGACTTAGGAAGTCACTTATATCTTTGGGGCAATTGGATTTTCTAGGATGCAAGATCACTATCGAGAAGGATTGCTCGAGGGTTTCGAAGGAAGCGCTTGTGGTTATGAAGGGTGCTAGGACTCATGGTATATATTTGTTTCAAGGTGTGACCGTAGGAGGTGAGACTTGTGTGGGTGTCGATAGTTCTCGTGACTTGGATGCGACATGGTTGTGGCATTTGAGATTGGGTCATGTCTTGGAGAGGAGTTTGGATATTCTTCGGAAGCGGGAGATGATTGATGGTGAGAGCTTCAACAAACTAGAGTTTTGCGAGGAATGTGTCATGGGGAAGCAAACAAGGGTATCATTCGATGAAGGCAAGCATGACTCAAAGGAGGTTCTTGAGTATGTTTATTCGGATATTTGGGGACTGGCACCGGTTGCTTCTTTGGGAGGAGCAAGGTATTATATCTCTTTCATTGATGATTTGTCTCGCAAGGTATGGGTGTATGTAATGGGGGCCAAGTCGGAGGCATTTGCTAAGTTCAAACTGTGGAAGGCTCTTGTTGAGAATGAGAGTGGTAAGACTTTGAAGGTGTTAAGGACCGACAATGACGGCGAATATGTCTCACGTGAATTCTTGGAGTATTGTAAGCATCACGGGATCCGGAGACATTTTACTACACCGGGAGATCCACAATCTAATGGAGTAGCGGAGAGAATGAACCGAACTCTACTTGAGAAAGCTCGATGCTTGAGATTGACATCGGGTTTGTCTAAGGGATTTTGGGCCGAAGCTTTGTCTACCGCGGTGCATACTGTAAATCGAATTCCTGCTCGGCCATTGGTAACAAAATTCCGGAGGAAGTGTGGAAAGGGAAGAGTGTGGACTTGAGATATCTTCGTGTGTTTGGTAGCCCGGTTTATGTGCATGATCCGGGGAATGATAAGCTTGGATCTAGGGCATTCAAGGGGATCTTGCTTGGTTTCACGGATGGCGTGAAAGGCTATTGGATTTGGAATCCGTAAACGAAGAAGGTTGTTAATTCTCGTCATGTCACTTTTGATGAGTCGGCTTTATTCAAGGTGAATGAGAACTCATCGGATGTTCCGGATTTGGTTCATGGTGAATCAAAGGAGAAGGAAGTCATTCCCACATTCCGTCCAAGTGGTAGTAGAGTTGAACAAGCTCGTGGGGTTGAAGCGGTAGATGAAACATCACATAGTCCACATGGTTCCTCTAGTGATGATGTTGGTGATGTACATGATACTAGAGAGGTTTCAACTCAAGGTGGAGCCGAAAGGGGTTTAGGTGATAGTATTGCTACTCGGGTTGGTCGACGTGCAATAAGGCCTCCCGAAAGATATGGTGATTGGAATTACCTTAGCTTTAGTGATCATTTGGACTATGCTCTCAATGTAGTCCAAGATGAGCCAATGGACCTTGATGACGTCATGGAGTCGAGAGAGAGCTCGAAGTGGATTTGCGCCATGGAGGAAGAGATGCAATCGCTTATGAAGAACCGAACTTGGGAGTTGGTTCCACTTCCTCAAGGAAACCGTGCTATAGGGTGCAAATGGATTTACAAGGTGAAGGATGATGGAAGGTACAAAGCAAGGTTAGTGGCAAAGGGGTTCTCACAAAGGAAAGGAGTATGATGAAATTTTTGCACCGGTGGTTCGTCATACATCTATCCGAGTTTTACTAGCCATAGTTGCTATCCATGACTTGGAGTTGGAGCAACTTGATGTGAAAACTGCCTTCTTGCATGGAGACTTGGATGAAGACATCTACATGGAGCAACCGGAAGGGTTTGTTGTAGATGGTAAGTCTAATATGGTTTGCAAGTTGAAGAAATCACTATATGGGTTAAAGCAATCGCCTAGACAATGGTACAAGAGATTCGATCATTTCATGCTTGAAAGTGGCTTCCATCGAAGCATTAAGGATGCTTGCATATATTTCAAGAGGTTGGGAAATGATTGTTGGGTGTATTTACTCTTGTATGTGGATGATATGCTCATTGCTTCCAAGGATCAAAATGAAATCAACAAGTTAAAGATGCTTTTGAAATCGAAATTTGAGATAAAGGATCTTGGAGAAGCAAGAAAAATCTTGGACATGGAAATAGGAAGGGACCGAAAGTGTTTTGAGTTAAGATTGACTCAAAAGGAATACATTAAGAAAGTGCTTTGCCGGTTTAGCATGGAGGATGCAAAGGCGTTAAATACACCTTTACCTTTGCATATGAAGCTTTCGGAGAAGGGATCACCTATCGGGGATAAAGACAAGGCTTATATGGCAAAGGTGTCATATGCAAGTGCGGTTGCTAGTTTGATGTAGGCAATGGTGTGTACAAGGCCCGATATTGCGAATGCCGTCGGGGTGGTTAGTCGGTATATGGCTAATCCGGGGAAATCGCATTGGGAAGCCGTGAAGGCTATTATGAGATACTTGAAAGGCACGGCATCTCATGGACTTGTCTTTGGCGGTAGTGATGATAGGAGTTGCAAGTTGGTTGGTTATTGTGACTCGGACTACGCCGGTAATAGGGATCGTAGGAAATCAACTTCCGGGTATGTCTTGACACTTGGCGGGACGGCCATTAGTTGGAGATCGCGATTGCAAACCGTAGTTGCTTTATCAACTACGAAGGCGGAGTTGATTGCCGCTGTGGAAGCGGCCAAGGAAGCACTCTACTTGAAGCGATTGTTGTGTGACTTAGGTTTCGAACATGAGAGTGTTGATGTTCGATGTGATAGCCAAAGTGCTATCCATTTGGCAGAGAATTTGGCATTTAGCTCACGGACCAAGCATATTGAGGTGAGAGAGTCATTTCTTGTTGTCATGGATGAGGGTAAGCTAGTATACCTTCGGAAAGCACACATAAAGGATAATGCAGCAGATATGTTTACGAAAGCATTGCCGTATGGGAAGTTCGAGCATTGCTCGAACTTAATTCGCTTGTTGAGTTGCTAGGTGCCACGGGGTGGCACGAGGTGGAGAGAGTGATTTTGTTTGATGAATGATGGAAAGGAATAGCGGTGAGAGATTGGAAATCTATCTTCATGGTAGGTACTTGTTACACTCCCAAGTACATTGTCTTTTGGTGAGACGGTTTTGCTTTGAATGTTTTCAACACTACATTGGCGGGTGGGGGCATTGCCTGAACTCGTTGGTGTAGTGCAATGGGCGGTGGCCATGCCGGAGCTCATTGGGGAAACATTCAAGTTTGCTTGGTCGAAGGTAGAAGGAAATGCTTGGGTGCATTGAAGTTTGGAGTTGAGATGGTTATAGTATCGAGGTGGAGTGTTGTGATATGTGATACTATATGTGTTGGATTGAAGAGGACCAAGATAGCTTCGAGTCGGAGATGACCGTTCGCAAATCGGAGCTCGTATGGAGGAGATATGAGCAGGAAGGTGTAGTTTTCAGTGGTCTGGAGCGACAGACGTCTGTCATAGGGGATGTCAGACGTCTGACTGCAGGGAATAGATTTCCCGAGCGCTCAGACAGACGTCTGACACTTCCCGGCAGACGTCTGTGCTGGGTGGTTTAACCCAAGTAATCTCTGGAAGATGACAGACATCTGTCAGGAGGTTCGACAGACGTCTGAGCGGGTTTTGGGCTATTTTCGGGCTGAAGATTAGCAAACTGATTTGTGACTAATTCGGGGGCAATTTGGGTAATTGGCCAACCTCTATATAAGCTATTTTCTGAAGTGAATTAGGGAGAGCTTTGGTAGCTTAGAAGCTTGATTTGGCATCAAGGGTTTATTCTCAAGGGAGAATTTGGGTTTATAGCCTAATTCCAATTCTTCAATTCTATTCTCCTCAAACTCTTTTCTATATTGAAATATAGTGATTATTGGATCAATCTCTTGTATTCCTTTCATCGTGGTAATAAAATACTCTCTCCAAAGTGGATGTACACTAACAAGATGTTAGTGGAACCACTATAAATCCTTGTGTGATTTATTTTTGTTACTTTGTCATTAGTTTCTCGCTTGTGATTGAGATTTGGATTGTTCGTGATTGGTTGATATTGGTTTTGTAACTAGAGTTATTGCTTTGGTTGTTTTTGCAAGTCTAACAACAATCTAGTCTTCCGCTAGCGCATTGTGGTTTAGATATCGGATTCGAGTGGTCTTGAATCGGATTAATCACAACGGTTATAACACACACTCTGATTCAACATACGAGAAGCAGCTACCAATCTACAGACATCACCATGCCCAATTCCAAGTCCAACAAGGCAATCAAATTTCTCTTGCAATTTATCTCTTGCCCCATGTATCGAAGATGCTACCTTCAATGTAATATCGTTTCTTCCAATACCAACATCCAACAAAAAATCAAACGTATCATCCAATTGTTCAAGTTTATTGTCCATGTCATTATCACAAGATATTATGGCAGTTTCACTGCTCAGAACCTTCAAACAATGAAGGTCCATATTCGGTACAACATTAGAGGAAATGTTTTATGAAGCCTTTTGATTTCTTCTTCATCTAAACCTAAAAGATTCATCAAAACATCCGGTACAACAATCTCTGCTCTCCCTAAATTTTTATCTGAAACACTGACATGACTCAATACGATCATCCGACTCTCCTCCCTGGCCTCCACAAAAAGACATCCCTTCTTCCCTGTTGCATTTTCATAAAACACCTTCAACTTTTCACACATCTCAAATGCTGCCCATGCATCATTGGATTTGCAGTACAAGAGAAAAGGACCTAAGTCGTTAAACAACAGCGATGCCTCTTTTTCTACATCGCTCTTCAGAACCCAAAAAAAATGCAAGACAAACGCCAGCAATGCAAGGGAGTCTGAACCCCAACTCCTCGAACCGTTTCAATCTGCTACTCAGCTCGTCCGTGTCTTCATTGAAGTTGGCATGGACAAGACCAAGTTTCCCGAAAGGGAAGACGTAAAAGAGGAAGACGTGGACAGATCTGAGGAGATAAGGGTCGTCGGAGAGGAAAAGAGAGTTGATTTTTCTGGGGAAGGAGGAAGAGTTGAGGCCGATGGACTCGTAGAAGAATTGGAACTCGTCGATCAGGTGGTAGGAGAGGAAGCTGTCGATGAGGTAGGAGAGGAATTAGCTTGCATATATGATATAAGTTTGATGGTTGTTTCTTGCCTTTCAGATTAACCGCATTATCACAATACAGAAAGCAATGATCACTCATCTAAAAGCAAAACAAACTGATTAGTTGAATTTGGGTTTGGAATCAAATATAGACACACAGAAATTTTCTTCCTTCCAGATTCTGCTTCAATTTTAACTCTCTCCCGAATTAACAATTACTCAGTTCAACCTTAATTTTTATGTTCTGTAAAGCATGTCATTATAATACAAAATAATAACCTCAATAAAAGAAGAAGAAAAAAACTTGTTAATCTTGATATTATAGTTGCAAAAAATTGTCATAATATTCATTTAAAATTTCCTTAATACCTAACCTGCTACAACAGCATTACTTGGTTAATAATCAATACTTCAGTATTATTTGTTTATAAATTAAGTTTCGCATATGTCAAGATAAGTTGAACTGCAGAGAAAATAGCAGCAGACAAATGTGAGTACAAAATTTGAAAGTTCAAAGCCCATGTAAATGCGAGTACAAAATCCAAAAAGTAGAAGCATGTTGTGGATACCAAATGCCAAAGGCTCCCGTACTCAAGTGCGAAAGGACTTCCCAGGTCAGTCTCCCGTCCTAGTAGTATTCTTATGGCTTTCCAGGCTCTGTGGGTGGTCGATTAGTGCGCACAGCCTTTCCCTCACATATGTGAAGAGGCCGAGACTCGAAACTGCGCAGTTATCGCAAAATTGCAAACTACAAATTCCGTTTTTCAATACCCCAAAGTTCTAGGATACTGTAAGTCAACTCCAATCTACATTATCCAAAGTTAAAAGTAAAACATACACAAATGAGAAATGAACATGTATGATCGAGGATTGAAAACAATAGACCAATGAATAGCTACAATCCAAAAAAAAAAGGTGGCATTCAACGTCTGATGTAATCTCACTCGTAGGCAACCAAATACTACTGTGTCGTTATGATATCTCTAGCGTAAAGGGCAGGACCTGTATATTTCCAAAAGACTATATCCGTAAGCCCATGAGTGTTATCTTCTTTTGTATTTTTTTATGGTCTTGATGTTATTTATGCCTTAAAATAAAACAGTCATAATCAAATAAATCCATATAAAACATTCATAATCAAAGTGCCTTAAAGCAAAACGAAACACACTGGGACCTTACAAAAAAATGATTATGGATTAACCAAACAAATCATCTAAATGCATAGACTGTCAAATAACTCATCCTAGACATTCCAAGAATACATTCCAATCTCGATTGGTATTTTTCATTAAAAGCTTCTACATCATGTTAACTTTCTGCAGTTCATATGTACTTGTAAACGCATTAATGTGAACTTATAGTTGCATCAAGTCGCTTTAGCATAACAAGTGGAAAGTACCTTCCCTTGTGTATTTTAACTGATATGAACAAAAAAAACAAAACAAAAAAATCCAATCATCCTCATCTTATTTATGAATAACTTATCAACACACCTTTATCCAGGCTTACATATAATATAATTAATGAAACCAAGGAATGTTAAGGTCACTTAAGCGTTGAATATTAGCATCCACGTCCTCCCTGAGGGCTCGGTTTTGCCTAACTTTTGCAAAAACTGTGTCGGTGTGTGTTACATGTTTAACTATTGTGAGTGTTGTAAGTATAATCAGTCAAAGTTTTCAATGCGATTTAAATGACTAAATTATTTGTTTTTGTTTTTTTTTTCATTTTTTTTTTTTTCATTTTATCAAAGCTATAGTTTTGTTGCTAACAAAACTTATTTATCCCGTAACCATGAGTAGTAGAAGTAATAATACAGAAGAAATCTATCTATGTTTATTGTTAGCTTTAAGAAAATAAGGCTATAAAAAGTCAATATGTGCAAGTATTTATTTACAAAGGAAGATTATTTCTCCAATATTAATTTGTGGGATGCACTAACAATCTAATTATGAGAGATAATAATAGGAATATTTAAAATTAAGCCCTAGAATTCAAGAACACCATTTGAAATTCATATGAATTGTCGCAAGCGCATGTGGAATTTTAAAATAGTAAATGCAACATCTATTTTAACTAAAACAAGATTATGCAATGGGGAAACTATTTTTCCTTCTAAATAAAAACATCAGAGATAAGAGTATAATGCCTTGTCGGCATACATTATGTGTAATATGCTAATTAGCGGAGCAGGCTTATCAGCCAGATGGGCTGTGCAGTGTAAAGCCCATATTACAACTATATATTCACTCGTTTGTACATTGCAGAATATACTGAACAATCATTTTTACAGAATACTTTTCTCCTCTGCATCTCCCTGTTCTTTCAATTACATTTTACACAATTTCTATCTTGGTATCATATCGTACCTATTTGCTTAACAACATTAAGATCCTGCACCGATATTGAATCACACCATAACAAGTGTGATCTTTACTCTCCTCAGTTAAATTTCATCATTGGAGAGTGTGGAGAGGCATTCCAGCCAGCAGTGCCGTGCCTACAACCAAGTTACAGATCAGATTCAGGCAATCTGCTGATCTGCACATTAATTGTGGCTGCATCTGCTAAATCAGATCGCCAATCTCCTTTTCTGCATCAAGAAACGTCAAGAAGTGAAGACAAAGTATCAAAAACTCAATTGTGCCGTCCAGTTATTCTAATCAGAGACAAGCTCATCAAATAAACAATCTGGTTGCTTACAGTTGACCTCTGAAACAAAGCCTCCTCCTTCTTGAACAATTTCTTAACCCAGTTTATTCCTTAGCCCACTGGTCAGTATTGCTTCCTCATGGCGAGTAGCAATTCATCATCAGCATAAATCAACGTGTTTGGTCATCAAGAAGGAGCAACTGCTGCAGAAAAGTTAATCAAGACAGTGATTAGTCCACAATCGCAATTGATAACAGTTCAGCTAAATGGAAATAACTATCTCTTGTGGAAGTTGCAGATCGAAACTGCGTTGGATGGCAATGGTCTTGACGGATATATCATGGGTACTGTTACAACGCCTGCTCAATTCACAATAAATCAATAAAATCAGGTAATCCCCAATGAGGAATATGTTAAGTTTCACCGACAAGATAGATTAATATGTTCTTGGCTGTTATCCTCTATAAGTGAGAAAATCATTCGACAAGTGATAGGGTGTAAAACATCATTCGACATTTGGCAGAATATTGAAAAGGGATTTAATAATCAATCATATGCCAAAGTAATGCACTATAAAAGACAACTGCAGAATGTAAAGAAAGGTGACAGTACCATGAGAGATTATTTGAGTAAGATCAAATCTTTATGTGATATGTTAGAGGCCGCTGGGCAAAAAATTCCTGAATCCGAACAAATTCTTATTATTCTGAATGGATTGAGTGACGAATATGAAGTTGTTGTAGCTATCATATCATCTCAGAGACAATTCTCATCCATGGACGATGTACACTCGATGCTACTGTCACATGAGGCCAGAATTGAAAGCAAAAGAGAACAGGAAAATGATATGAATATCAACTATGCTGCTACTAGAGGTAAAAACAAGAATCAGAATATTAACAACATACCTGAACAATCTAAACAAAGTGGTGGTTATTCTAATCGTGGCCGAGGTAGAGGAAGATGGAGTAACAATAGTAACAGACCAAAGTGTCAAATATGCGAGAAAATTGGCCATACAACAGGTAGATGTTATTTTAGATACAATCCCAATTATGCTAATGGACAAGGTCAAGGTAATCAAAGGGGGTCAAGTGCTAGTGCTAATGTTGCACAAGTTCAGCCAGACAATACCAGTCAATCAGATTCATCAAGAAATCAATGTGAAACTGCTAGGGTTGAACACATTAATGACGACAGTTGGTACCCTGATTCCGGTGCAACAAATCATATCACAAACAATCTTGAAAATATAAACCTTGGTAGCAGGGAATATAAAGGTAATCAATCTATCAGTATGGGCAATGGTAAGCGTATTAACATATCACACATTGGTAGGGGTAGCATAAGAGGTAAACGACAATTATTTTTACACACTCTATTGAGAGTTCCAAAAATCAAGAAGAATTTGATTAGTGCTTCTCAATTTGCTATGGACAACAACATTTATTTCGAATTTTATCCTAATTACTGCTTAGTTAGAGGCATACTAACTAAAGATGTCTTATTGCAGGGTGATGCAGTCAATGGACTTTATAAATTTAGATTAGATGATAGTGATAAATCTGTTAAAGTTCTGCCCTGTTGCAATGCTATTGAGAATGTTGAAAATAGTACTAATCACAATGACAAAATGACACTTGATTGGTGGCACTGTAATTAGGTCACCCTAGCCTAAGCATTGTAAAACAAATTCTTCTTGATAATGAAATTCCATTTTCTGATGTCAAATTACCTTGCATATGCACCTATTGCCAAATGGGAAAGAGTCACAAGTTGCCCTTTCCTAAGTCGCTTACCTCTTACAAACCATTTGAACTTATTGCAGCTGACCTTTGGGGTCCAGCCCCAATAAGTTCAGATTTTGGTTATAGATACTATTTGTCATTCATTGATGCATGCACGAGATATACATCGCTGTACTTATTAAAGTCAAAGGCTGAAACTTATAATACAGTCATAAACCTTGTTAAAATGATTGAAAACCAGTTCACTTGCACTATTAAAACCTTTCAGTTAGATAGGGAAACTGAATTCAAGCCAATTATTAACTTCTTTGAAAAAAGGGGCATAAATCATAGAACAACATGTCCCTACACATCTGAGCAAAATGGACTAATCGAGAGAAAACATAGACATATAGTTGAATTTGGTTTAACACTACTTGCACAAGCTTCTCTACCATTAAAATTTTGGCCAAAGGCATTTAATTCAGCTGTTTACTTAATAAACAGAATGCCCACCAAGATTTTGAATGGTATAAGTCCACTAGAGAAGCTCTACAACACCAAACCAGATTATACTAAGCTCAAGATGTATGGATGTTTATGTTTTCCCTATTTAAGACCTTATAACCCTAATAAGCTCGATTTTAGATCAAAACCATGTACATTTATTGGCTACTATGCTAACCAAAAAGGTTATAAGTGTATTGACACTAGTGGCAGAATTTACATCAATAGACACGTGGTGTTCAACGAAAATATATTCCCATTTAAAGAACCCAACATGAAAACTTCAAAAACGGTGTTGAATCCAAAAATAGCCATACCTGAAATACCAAATCTCAGCACTAATTGGGACAAGAATGATGATACCATGGTTGCTGATGCTCAAAATGATATGCATTCCAGTCCAGGCCACAGTGAGCCACTCAGCCACGCCAATGATCCACCTATAAACAACAACAGTGAGCAAGGAATGTCAGAACAAAGCAATGGTCAGACTATAAGTGAAAGAAATGAAGAGAGTACTCCTAGAAGTAGCACACATCAAGAAAGTGCCAACAACTCACCTTCAAATCCTAATCAGCCTCAACCTGGACATCCAATGATGACAAGAGCCAAGTGTGGCATTTTCAAACCCAAAACATACTCAGCAATTTCCACCACTGATGAACCAATCAACTATGACCAAGCTGCCAAGGACAGCAACTGGAAAAAGGCTATGCTTGAAGAATACACTGCATTGATCAAAAATAACACATGGGTACTTGTGAATCCTCCATCTAACAAAAATATAATTGACTATAAATGGACATACAAATTAAAAAAGAACTCAGATGGAACCATCACCAAATACAAGGCTAGATTAGTTGCCAAGGGGTTTACTCAAGAGTATGGGTTTGATTTCAATGAAACTTTCTCGCCAGTGGTCAAACAATCAACCATCAGGTTAATCCTTACAGTGGCACTAACAAAAGGGTAGAGGATAAAGCATTTGGACGTCAATAATGCATTTTTGAATGGCACATTACAAGAGGAAATATATATGCAACAACCTCAGGGGTTTATGCAGAATTCTGAACAAGTGTGCAAGCTTAATAAGGCCATTTATAGGCTGAAACAGGCTCCCAGAGTCTGGTTCGAAAAATTAAAAGCTACTCTAGGAAACATGGGATATCATCCAACAAAATTTGATCCCTCACTTTTTACTAAATTTACTAGTTCATCAATGTCATATATACTAATATACGTTAACGACATAATTATTATAGGTTGCAATGAAGAGGAGATCAAGCATGTGACAACATATTTAGATAAACAATTCTCAATCAAAAATCTAGGTGATTTGTCATATTTCCTGGGGACTGAAGTCAAAAGAAGTCCAAATTCTGAAATACATCTTTCTCAAAAAAAATATATTTCAGAATTACTCATCAAAACAAATATGGACAGTGCTAATCCACAACCTACACCTATGGTGTCTAACCAGCATTACTCTAAAAACAGGGGAGAAGCCATAGCTAATGTTAAACAGTACAAGAGTGTTATAGGTGTATTGCAATATGCAACTATAACACGTCCAGATATATCATTCAGTGTTAACAAATTTTCACAATTTATGCAGAATCCACTTGATGAACACTGGAAAGCCGTGAAAAGAATTCTCAGATATTTAAAAGGCACAATCAACTATGGCTTAACTCAAAAAGGACAACAAACACTTCAATATCATAGCGTATTCAGATTCAGATTAGGCATCAGACATTGATGATAGAAGATCTATTATAGGTTACTGTGTTTACATAGGTGATAATTTAATCTCATGGTGCTCGAAGAAGCAAGCAACCATTTCAAGGTCAAGTGCAGAGGCAGAGTACAAGAGCCTAGACAATACTACTGCTGAAATACTATGGTTACAATCTATGCTCAAGGAACTAAAGATAACAGCTGAAAGAAAACCTACTGTGCGGTGTGATAACCAGAGTGCAATTTACATGTCTGCTAACCCAATCCAGCATGCTAGGACTAGGCATATCGAGATCGATATTTACTTCGTTCGTGAGCAATTTCAGAAGGGAAACTTACAAATCAATCACATACCAACGTTTTATAAGAAAGCAGACATGTTTACTAAGTCATTATCAGCCAAAAATGTTAAGTGTCTTAGAGATGAATTAAAAATCAAGGATTAATATGACCTGATGTATGGCTGTTGGCAATCGCTCCAAGTATGTGTAGATCTGAAAATTGCATCGCCACTGAAAGCTCCAGAACATCAAAGATTCCAGGAAGTCATCGTCTCTTCTCTTACAAGCAAGATAGGGTTCGTAAGTGCTCCAGTATAAGTAGATCTGAACCTCGAACCTGCAATTGAAGCTACCAGAACTTTGAGAATGTCAGGAAGTCATCGTCTTCTTCTCACAAACAAATTAGGGCTCGTAAATACTTCAGCATGAGCTGACCTAAGCTGCGAACCCACCATCGAAGTTTCCTGAATGTCGAAGATACTAGAGAGTGACAGCATCTTATTTCGCAAGCAAATTAGGGTTCCCCATCCCCAACCCTAATTTGAAAGGGGGAAATAAAAACATCGGAGATAAGAGTATAATGCCTTGTCGGCATACATTATGTGTAATATACTAATTAGTGGAGCAGGCTTATCAGCCAGATGGGCTATGCAGTGTAAAACCCATATTACAATTATATATTCACTCGTTTGTACATTGCAGAATATATTGAACAATCATTTTTACAGAATACTTTTCTCGTCTGCATCTCTCTGTTCTTTCAATTACATTTTACACAATTTCTATCTCTTCTACATTAAATTACTTGAGAAGATTATTATACTCATAAGTTTAAGGTGTTGGTTGGACTGACATGGTAATACCTCAAATCAATACATATTACATCCACCACTTGTATGATGTTTAATTGATTTGAAGAAATTATATACGTAGTCTTAATGAAATGAAGCAATAATTGGAATAATGTTTATAATTGAACACTGTATATTGCAGAAGATGAAAACTTGACAATGTAATGGTTTTGTTTAAGCCAAATGGCTGATATAAAAAAATGTAAATAGCGACAATATATGCAGTACATTGGATAAGAATTTGACAAAGATAACCTAAGAGTCTTAGTAGTGACAGACAATGCAATCAACAACCCATTTTGACTGGTAGAAGGACCAGCTTAGGCATATGTTTCCCAGGTATAATCAGGTACTGATACGACCGTCAACTAATTAGTTATTTATTTGTTATATAGGTGAGGAGAAAGCCAAATGGCTCAGCATAAGCATACAAAAGGTTAAAACCTGCATCCCAAGCCCAATCTAATAATATTTAGTAAAAACTCAGTCAGACTTAAAAAATACGCAAGTCTACCCATTGACACATCAACAAATGATAACTATTAAAAATAAAATAAAATTTAACTGCACCTCTATCAATACATAACTGAAACCACCTATATGGCTTTTGCATGTTGCAGACAAATTATACTGAAAACTACACAAATTGAAGTGTTAATAATACATCATAAAGGACAACTATAATAGGCCTAATGTTATTTATAAGACTGAGCTTACAGTAGTAACTTACATCTAAAAATGATCATCATAATTTAAGAAATGTTAAAAATAGAAACAAGAATTATTTTCTGAATATGCTTGCGCGATTAGCACATAGCAGGGTTCATTATTTATAATATGAGATTTTACAAGGATATTAATTGAAATACAACTTCCAAGATAAGTAATAAAGACATGTCAATTTCCTAAGAGACACATCAATTTCGTAAGAGACATACACTCATTCATTTTATCGAATAATGGAAGGACTTATTGGGAAGTGGAATAATTAAATACAGATCAGGAGGTAGGTAGAATTATTAAATGCAGAACTATTTCCAACAATTCCCCTCAAACTGGTGAATAGATATATTCATCATTCCCAGCTTGGACACCATTTCTTCAAAACTGGGCTGCTCAATCCTTTGGTTAGAATATCTGCGAGTTGCCTTTGTGAAGGTACATACGGAGTACAAATCAAACCAGAGTCGAGTTTTTCTTTGATAAAATGTCTATCCACCTCAATATGTTTTGTTCGATCGTGTTGTACGGGATTATGAGCTATGTTGATTGCTGACTTATTATCACAATAAAGTTTCATAGGTTTATCCCATTTAATCTTCAAATCATCTAAAATTATTTTGAGTCAAAGTAGTTCACAAATTCCCTGAGCCATAGCCCGAAATTCAGCTTCAGCACTAGAACGAGCCACCACATTTTGTTTTATACTTCTCCAAGTTACTAAATTTCCTCCAAGAAAGGTGCAGTATCCAGTAGTGGATCTTTTGTCAGTGATTGACCCTACATAATCAGCATCTGTATAAGCCTCAATAATTGAGTTTCCATTCCTTTTGTATAAAATTCCTCTTCCTGGAGTCCCCTTGAGATATTACAGAATTCTATGAGCTGCCTTTAAATGGACTTCTTTTTTTTTTTTTTGAAAGGCAATTAAAAACTTTATTATCAACAACATAATTACAAGAACTCAACAGTCCATAACAGCTAGAAAAACTTACAATACCAAGAAGAGAAAAAAAACAATAAAATATAACAATGAAGTAGAAAAAAAACTCTACTCAGACTTCAAAATTAACACTTCCTTTGAATCCTTTTGATCACTGCCATGTACAATTGACTGGCATTCAAAGCATCACCACCAAATATTCTCTTATTCCTTTCCATCTATGCTTCATTACAGAATATTTTCAGAATCTTCAAAAGCAATTCACCTCTAGGAGTTTTCCGCCTTGTCGCCTTGAATACATTGAACCATTCGATTCTAGAACTGCTTGAAGGTCTGTAGAAGGAACCAATAGCCAAAATTCTACTCCAAACCTAAAATACATAAGAACACTCAAAAAATAAATGAGTGTTAGTCTCTAGTTCAACTCTACAAAGAACACATCTATCATCTTGAACAAGTCCTATACTGAGTAGCTTTGCTTTTGTATTGAGAGCATTCGACATAATTTTCCAAAGCAAAAAATTAACCTTGGCTGAACTCTTCATACATCAAATCCTTTTATGCCACAAAAAAAACCTGATTTTCACTACTCAATAAATCATAGACTTCATCAATAGAGTGCTTATGACCAATCCATGAAATTCTCAATTCAGAATTGAAATTAAAGTTCAAACAGATTTCATTCCATAATCTTCTCAAAATTGCAGAACTGGAATGTGGCAAAGTTATGACACCCTCATGAATGAATTCATCCACATTAGCAGATTCAGCTATACCACAATTTCTCCTTAAACTATAGTCCACAACATCACTAAGTATCAAACCCTTGCCAGCCCAAGGTGTGTGCCAAAAGGAAAGATTCCTGACCATAATTGGATTAAATTAAACAAAAGACACAAAAACCTTTCTTAATTTCAAAATGTTTCTCCAACTCCATGAACATTTCAAAGGAATAGCCATGGTCCAAAATTGTTTATCTCCAATTAGATTTTTCCATACAAATTGTGACCATAGACAACCAACATCAGAAAACAACCTATTAATATAACTTGAGATTGCTACCTTATTCCATTGCTTCAGATTAATAATACCAAGGCCTCCAAATTTCTTATCAATACACAATTTAGAAAAGGAAATTGGTACCATCTTTTTAGCAAAAGGGTCTCCATGCCATAGAAATTTATTTACAGCACTATTAACCATATTAATTAGCTTGACTGATAGAATATAATGTCTCGATAATAAGTTGTCATTGCTAAAATAACTGATTGAACTATAGTTAACCTACCAGCTTGTGACAACTTGCACGAAGGCCATTGTTTCATTTTTTCTACAATTCTTTCAAGTAATGGTAAATAATTCACTGATGTTATCCTACCAGTGAATAATGGAAGACCAAGGTACAAAATATTTACTGGCAACTCTCTTAATCCAGATTTCAAAATGATCTCATTCTTAATATGCAAAGGTAATCCAGCTATTTTAATTTGAGATTTCTCCACATTTAATTGCAAACCAGTTCTTTCATAGAACCTTTGCAAGGTATCCAAAATACATTGAATATTACTATGAGTAGGCTTTGTAAAAATGATTAAATCATCAGCAAACAATAGATGTGTAATCAGAGGTACCTTGCAGCGAGGATGCAAATCTAACTTCTTCTTTCTAACTTGTTCAACAATTAGTGAATTTAGCAATTCCATGACAATAATAAAAAGGTAAGAAGAATACCACGTTTCCCTTTGAAATATCCATGTAAACTACCATTCCTAGATACTGAAAATAATGGAGAGGAAATGCAAGTGTAAATCCAGGCTAGGAAAGGCTTAGGAAAATTCATCCTAGACATTATAGCCATGATTGAAGACCAAGAAACCGTGTCAAATACTTTTCTAATGTCCAACTTCATCAAACATCTAGGAGAAATATTCTTCCTATCATAACCATGCAGTAATTCTTGTGTAATGGGCACATTATCACTAATGTTTCTACCATTAATAAATGCAGATTGATTGCATGAAATGACTGTGGGAAGAACCAACTGAAGTCTATTAGCTAAAATCTTAGAAATGATTTTATAAAAAACACTGCAGCACGAGATTGGTCTGAAGTCAGATACTGTCAAAGGATTTTCAGATTTTTGGTATTAAAGCAATGGAAGTCGCAGAAAAAGTAGCTGGCAAAGAGTTATTCATGAAAAAATATTGAACTGCATCAGTAATGTCTTGCCCAATTATCGACCAACATTTCTGTATAAAGTGGGCATTAAATCCATCTGGCCCTCCACAACTGTTTGGATCCAAATTAAAAACAGCTACTCTAATTTCTTCACTACTGACTAGTGATATGAGAGAGTCAGAGAGATGATTTGAAATGGTGGGCAGAACAATATGAAACAATGCTTGTACATTAGAACAGGGTACTATATTTGGAGCTAGAACATTAGAGAAATACTTAACAAATGCCCCATTGATACCATCCTCAATCATATGACAATTACCATCTAAATCTTTAATCATATGATAGGCTTGACGTACCTTATTTGCTTTCAAGGAATTATGAAAGAATTTAGTGTTCCTGTCAAACTCTATGTCTCTTTTGAGGCATGAACCCTGTTTAGCCGACTGCAATTCAATATCTAGTTGATACTTTAGATTATTCTGCAACTCCAGTTCTTTCAGTAATAGCTGTTTATCCCATGGATTCCTTCTCAAATATTCCTGAACTTGAAAGAGCTCTGATCTAATGTGAGAGGAAAGCACAAAATCTCTTCCAAAATGAAAAGAAGACCAAGCTTTCAAATGTATTTTCAGAAACCTGATTTTATTCAACAACTTAACAATAGGATTGCTACCAAAGTTATTAGACCATGCCTGCAACAAAACAACAGAAAAATCACTATGAGAAAGCCAAAAAATTTAAAAATTTAAAAGCGTACTTCCCTCTGTCAGTGGCTTCATGACTCCCCCAATTTAAAAGCAAAGGATTGTGATCAGAGATAGATGAAGGCAGAATTTGAATGAAGGATTTTGGCCAAGCTTTGATAAAGGAAGAATTAACAAAAGCATGATCAAGTTTACACAATGTGGGCATGCCTGAATGACTTTTATTAGACCATGTATACTCAAATCCAAAACTATTCAAGGGAAAAATGCTTGAATTAATAATGGTCTGACTTAGAGGAGCTACATCACTAAGGGATAAAGCACAGCCTCCAAATTTCTGATTAGAGTAATACATACAATTAAAATCACCTCCAATTATCCAAGGGTCTGACGAAGGATGAAGGTTTTGCAAGTGTTGTAGAAAAGGTTGCCTCAATGAAAGTGCATTATGAGCATAAACAGAAGTAAGAAAGAAAGTAGAATTAGATGGCAAATGAATACATTTGAAATAGATGTACTGAGAAGAAGAAGATAATTTTGTAAGGTTAAAAACAGAAGGATTCCAAATTGTAAGCAATCGGCCAAATCTAGCATCAGCTAGATTATGAGCTAAATGCCAATTAGGAGAAATAAAGTGAGAAACAATGGGAGTTGAATGTATGTCAAGCTTGGTTTCTGAAAGACAAAGCAAATGAATCTTATTTTCTCTCAAGAATACCTTAATTTCACTTTGCTTAGAAGGTAAGTTTAACCCTCTAATATTCCAAAAAGAAATATTTTGCATCATATCTTTAAGTTAAGAGAATCAACTAATGGAGCAGGGTGCTTCCTTGTATTCCTTCTAGACGGATTTTTAGAACTGCCTGAAGGCAAGACATCATCAGGCCCATAGTCTATTCCTTCATCTAAATCATCCAAATCAGAAGTATTCAAGGTAGCCTTCTTCTTTTTCCTCCCTCTTTTTGATTTAGATTGTTTTGAAACAGCTAGTGATGAACCAGTATTACCAGAGTTACTAGGACTTTCCAATAATGCAGTGTTGCCTGAAGTATTCATGGAAACAGTACTACCAGAGTTCAAAGAAGAAATAGTTCCATTAGCTGGAGGTGGAAGAATGATATTATGTGGAGGAGCTAGATGTGAATATGGAGATGAAGATGAAAGAGGAGTTTGAAAACTAAAAGATGAATTACATGCAGTAGTCTGACCAGAAGAAAAAGAGAAACTGTTCGAATTGCTATTCAAAGAGACATTAGTAATAGTTGGACCTGATGATGTTGATGCCACATTAGTCTGATCATCTAATAAATCAAATGGATTGCAGGTATGGAATTCATTCTGAACTGCTTCTGCAAGCACAGACTCAAAGACTTGTTTGCCTTTTAACTTGCCATCATTATTTTCATTTAACAAATTTCCTGTTTTTTTCTTTATCTGTGACTACACATTTACCAAATTGATCAGCAATTATGATATTCTGTGATCCACTACCAATTACCCTGTTATTAATGTCCATTTCCTCTTCAATGTCGGTCTCATTCAACTCATTAATATTTTCTTTACCCCTGATTTCAACCACTTCTTCCATCGCTTCATTAACATCCTTCTCTACATTAGTACCATATTTGCCTGTCTTCATTTGCCAAACTTGCCTTCTCTTATTCACAACTTTTGTCCAACCATTGCCTAAAGGTTTCACCGATTGCTTTTGAGTCACTTGTTTCTGCTTCTCTTTTACCATTACTTTTGGATTCTGATATGATGCAACTCCTTGATCATGATTCACAGTGGCTTCCTTATTTAAGAACTCACACTGATCAGTTTTATGTCCAAAAATCTTGCAATGTGTACATATACTAGGGACTGAATCATAATCTATCAACACTGATGGACATTTCTCACCTAGTTCATCCAGTTCAATGCATTGTGGTAATTCATATTCAGCATCTATTTCAACAAGCACTTTAGCATACCTAATTCTCTGCATCCTTTCAGTACTCGAGTCAAAATAAATGAGCCTACCAACATGACATGCCAACCAATTAATCCCCATCAAAGTCCATAGCAACAAAGGAATTCGATGTAGATGGATCCATATTGGCACCTTCCTAATCTGTGACTGTGCACTCCCAATACTTGGATCCCATTTCGTAATAATAAACATTCTACCACGTATGAAAATAGGATATGCAGTCAAAACCTTTTCCCTGTCAAATTCATTAGAAAATTTGAAGTAGAAGTTGATACCATCTGATTTTATATCCACCACTCCTTGCAATTTCCAAAAACTCCTCAAATAATTCACCACTGTCAAATAAGAAAGAGAACCATCTAGAATAAACTCAACTAGATGATTCTGCCAGTATTTCACTCCTTCAACCTTGACAGATTCTGGAGGGATTTTCTTTTGTCCATCTCTTACAATTTCAAAATCAATAGGTTTGTAGGAGCCAGCATTTTTGGGAAGAGAATTGAACAAAGAAAGATAATCAGATTTGACTGAATTAGCTGATTTCAAGGTGTTAGGTCGAATAGAAATAGGAGGATTATGAACAAATTGAGTTGCAGAGGCATTCACATTTTTTATATTTGTATTATCAGAAGATGGATTAGATGCATTGATAGTGTTTGACAAATTGCCAAAAACAGAATTCTCCTTAAAAATGGTTGAAACTGAATTCTGATCTAGACTTTGAGAATCAATTGGATTAAATCCAGATCTGGAAGATGAATTTGGATCTAAAGTATTAACATCAGATGCATTTACAGTATGCGAGTCAGAATTGACAGGATTCCTATTATCAACATTTGCCACATTATTAACAGTATTAACATCAGATTCAGAAAAAGACAATACTGAACCTGATTGATCCAATGTACGATTAACCAGATCCAGATCCACATCTGGTAAAGATGAAGTGGAAGAGATATGAGTAGCCTTGGGAGGGGGATCAGGAGGGACAGAAGGAGGAGGACGAGAAGGAAGAGGAGGAAAAGAAGACGAATCAAGGGAGGAAGATGAAGTCGAAAAAAGCGAATCAAGGGAGGGGGATGATGTCGCCATTGACAAGGGTTCTCACCATTTTTTTTTGGACTGTGCATAAATTGGCTAACCACACTTACAGCATATGCAATATCTGGTCTAGTGTGAGACAAGTAAATTAATCTCCCAACAAGGCGTTGGTACATTTCTTTATCTACTGCAACATCTTCCTCTGCATTACCCACTACACCAAAACAGGGGATTCCCAACAAGTATAGGTGTTACAAATAATTTTTGTAACACTTTTAAGTGTCACCAACGGCCTGTGAGGAATTTCCTGTAACACTTATAAGTGTTACAAACAGAGTAACTGCTAACACTTATAAGTGTTACAAACATATTCATTGCTAACACTTATAAGTGTTACAAACATATTCATTGCTAACACTTATAAATGTTGGAACCTGAAGATATAGTAACACTTATAAGTGTTACAAACATATTCATTGCTAACACTTATAAATGTTGGAACCATAAGATATGGTAACACTTATAAGAGTTACAAACATATTCATTGCTAACACTTATAAATGTTGGAACCAGGAGATATGGTAACACTTATAAATATCAGTATCATAATCCTACTAACACTTATAAATGTTGGCATACATAAATTGATAACACTTATAAATGAGTATATATAACATGTCTTTATGATTTTCAATCAGGTATGTAATTCAAAATATCAATTCAATATAAGATCTGGTACACTTCCATATTTCAAATTCAACAATATCACATTCGCATAATGCTCAAATATTTGTTACATGCTTCCAATATTTCAAATTCAACAATGTCACAATCGCATAATGCTCAAATATTTGTTACATGCACGACAATAATTTTTCTTTTTATCGGAACCAAAAACTTCGGAGATAGGATCATTGTCAAGATCACACATATTTGCTTTCTCATTGCCATTACGTTCCAAATTTTGTTTTTTCCTCCTCCTCCACAAGTGCCTACAAAATATAAATGCACTCATTTTTACAAAAATAACAAATTGAAAAACTGATAAATAACAAGTGTAAACCATAGAAAAATGTTGGATGATCATTTGTTGAGTTCAAGAGATAAGCACAAATATCATTTGTTGAGTCCAAATTTAGGCTTCAGCAAGAGATAAGCGCAAATACCATTTGTTGAGTTCAAGAGATAAGCGCAAATCTCAGTTTAGAAAATGAGCATTTCGGCCCAGTTTCTAATCGAAACTGAGCAAGAAAAAACTTCAGAAGCTTGGACTTCAAGTCCAACAAAAAACTTCTTGTATTAGCACTAAGGGGATTCAAGTTCAAGAGATAAGGAGTGTCAATGAATCCTCCAGTCTAGTTTTTGCGAACTGAGTCGTGACTCGGTTTATTAAAGTTTCCTACATGAAGACATAACTATATCTACTTAAGATAATTTAGTCAATTTAATATGAATATTTCAAAGAAATTCATGAATTAAAATTAACCATTGAACATGAACTTGTTGGTTTATTTGATCTGTTCCTCTCATCTTGAATTTATAAATTCAAACTTCTCCTTTGATTCATAGTTAAGATGAATATGATGACAATCTAACCTAGTACTAGACCAGTTTAAATAAACAAAATGATGATACAAGATAGGAAATGACTCAGTGTTACACTATCAGTGCTACATGGAAAAAAATATCCTATATTAGCAAATTATCTGAGACTCAATACCAGCCATTTTTTGCTATTTGACTCCAGAAAAAATCCTAAATGAAAATTTCATCCTGTCATTCGGAAGGGTAAACACCGAAATATGGAACAGCTAAAGTAGTGATGGTTCTATAAATCAGGAAGAAGAAGAAAAACCATAAATAAGGGCATACTTAGCATATAAAGATAAGACTTCAGACTCCCTTGCCTCAGGTAAATTTCTGGCATAATCACTAAGCACAGGATCCATCACAGGTAGTAAAAACTGCTTAAAAATGTTAGGAAATAAAAGTAATTAAGTTTGAATTTATTCACTCGGAATTTTCACCATAACATACATACAAGCAACGTTTTCAGTTAAATTTCTTAAAAATGTTAGGACATAGAAGAAAACTTACAGTAGACCGGTTGTTTGAATGATCATCTTCCTTGAAAGCCCCCTCTAGTTGGACGGATACTTTAGTAATTATTGAGTTGGTCGCTGTCTTATGTGCTCACGTAATAGAAGTTGGTTGCTGCAAGGCATCTTTTTTGCATTTTATCTCAATTGCTGCTATAATGTGATACTTTAGAAAATGAGGAATCAGAGTAGGCAAATAGTTACTATAAAGAAAAAATAACCAAGACTTCTAAACATATAATGTCAAGAATAATGGTTCAGTACAAATATTTAGAAACCACTCTAGGATTAACAGTTAACTGGTTTTGTGTTTTAAGATAGGCAATGTTAACTTATGTTTAACATTACATGTGCTCTACATTATCCATTTTAGAGTGGATTTTCAAGCCAATTGTTTACGACAAAAAAAGGAAGAAAATAATACAGCCCTATTCTTTATATATATTAAAAGCAAAATTATGCAGAGTTTTAACAATAGTGGCGGATTTCAAATTCTAAAGTAGACCGCAAAACTCACCTATGCCCGAAGATTTATTCATGGTAGCTTTGCTTAAAAAACATGAGATATTATCTCAAATAAAGCTAAACAATTTATGCCTTCTTGGACCTGAAAGAAGCTCAAGAAGAACATGCCATGTAAGACATAGAAGATGATATACTAATTGAACTGTATTTTGTTATACCATATTCAGCAGTAATTAAGTGTTAATGTGGCATTTAGTACCCATGATACTCTTTTTTTAGAGATATACTTTAGATATAACACCAACGAAAACCATTACATGCCATAAAAGTCCTGCCAAAAATCATATTTTTATTTATATTCCCAAAAGCTGCAAAAATCAAAGACAAACTGTGGTTTAAGATTAAAAAATAAAATAAAAGTAACAATAAGTAATCCACTTTCATTTTATTAATAATCAGTAAAAAAATAAATGAATTATAAAATATTATTTTTACCCTAGTAGATCATATTTTATTGATGTCTTAGGTCACACTATCATGACTTAGTGTATGGTGTTCACAATTATCATAGCATTAGACTAGACCAAACCAAAATAAATTGTAATCAATGATTAAAAAAATCATAGGAAAGTTGGACAAAGCTTATATCTACATGACAAAATGACATTATTTCTGGATAATCAATAAAAAATGTAACTTAAAGTACCTTGACAGAGTGGCCTGAGCTTTGTGACGAGCAGGATTATGGTTTCTATTCATATAATAAATTACAGATTAGACACAAATTGATAGAGAATTGAATGCTAAAAGATGATGAAAAACATGATAGAAAAGTAAAAACAGGTATTAGAAGTCAAAACCAATGGTCTTGAGTACATACGAAGCATGTTATATAATTAGAAGAACGACTTAAATCTGAAAAACTAACATATTTTATACTTCGCATCAAAAGAATACTGTTAACTACATCTAAAATTAGATGATGAGCAAGTTGTCCGGTAGAAGCCTATAATCGACCGACAAACGACCTCACCTGCTTCCTCCACCATTTTAATTAGAAAGCAGGAAGACATGAAGGAAAAAGCGAGCTGAGTGCAAACCTGAGCATTAGTGTCACATATATACAAAACACTTGATGGGAGAGATAAAAGGCCAAAAGCAGAGATTTATGAAATCTGAAAAAAAATAACTAGTTTAAAATTAAAATAGCATGACAATGCAAAACTGAGCATTAGTGTCACATATATACAAAAATTAAAAAAGCAACTGTACAACATCGGATTTACATATCAAGGAAACATCAGTTTGCATATAACATAACGAAAAGCAGGGATATATGTATCAGGTTATCGTAATGACTATAAAAATCTCAGCTTGTTTCTTAGCAGCCGAGACATAGTCAGTCCTATCGACAACTGAAAACAAAGTAAATGAGACGAAAAATGCACAGCATTTTAGTGAAACCAAATTTAGTAGTAATCAAGATTTAAAATTATGTAATTAAACCTATAGTACACTGCCAGATGTTCTTGTTTATATCATGATAAAGCAGAGACACATATTACACCTTCACCCCCAATTTTCATTGAACTAGGCCAGCGCAGTGAAAAAAAGCTTACTTGGTTGTCCAAAAAAAAAATTACCCAAAGAATTCCAAAGTTAGTATGTAAGTAAATCGATAGTTAATAGCAGAAGAGAACACATATGAACAAAGATAATTGCGCGGATGCACAAAGTTAAATCTCATATTAGCATCACAGTTATAGCAACAACCGTTGATGGGTGTTGACATTGTTTACAAAAACTTAAAAACAGGCATGTATAAAGAAAACCAGAGTATGTCATTTAGAACAACTTAACCGGAATTTTGGAGGTATAAATGTATCGAGTGATCGGAGATACAAAACAAATACTTTGAGATGATCAAAATATACTTGGTTACAAAAATTTCAGAAATCATAAATCTTAGAATTGAAACAGTGAAATAGGTATTGTACAAAATTAAGTGGAAAAGGTGATTGACCTGGGGCGTAATCGGGCAGCAAATACCGAATTCACAACCGAGATAATCGTAACGGCGGTGATAGCAATTACTAAACAAATGTCAGTAAAAATTCAAAACCGCGAGAAATGGAATAAGATAAAATGAAGATGAACAATCATTCTGATGGCATACTACCTTATTTTCTTCAGATTCACTTGGCATTTCCAGTTCAATTTCAGCAAAGTAAGCTTCCAACACAAAAGCAACAACCTGTTATGAATGAAGCATGTAAATATGAGAAAAAAAAAGCAAGGTGATAATCTGGTACCTGCATCCATGCTTGCCAATTTCCCAAAACCAACAAATTAAATAGTGTCACCATCCCGCTAGGATAATCATTGAAATTGAAAAGTGCGTAGCTAGTGTCATTAAGTAAACTGAGATGCATACAACCATTGTTTGATGTTTATATCATGGATACGAAGGCAGAAAAAAACATTCAAAGGATACTCGTTATCAAACATATCAGTTGCTACTAATTTTGGGTTACCAGCGTTCATTAGTCCGCCAAAGAGCTACATATAAAAATGACAGATTAAGTTTAGGAAAATAAGACAGAAATGCTTCTACCTCTAATGTTAAAATAAATATATTACAAGTAAAATAACTAGTTCTTAAGCCCCTCAACCGTAGTACCCTACACCCTTCCCTTTAATTTTACATGCATTTGAAAACCTGTGGTGTTAAGATAAATATAAAAAGTAAAATAGCTATTTCTTAAGCCCCTCAATCCTAGACCCTACACCCTCCCTCTTAATTTTACATGCATTTATAAAAACATTTTCAAAGTTTACCTTTCAATCACTATGGTGAGATTTCTGATCAAACAAAGAAGTGGCAGCAGTCGTAATATTAACATTTAGTAAACACATGCTATTAGCAAGGTCATATGAAGTTTGTATAAGGGATAGAAAGTGGGAAAAAAATATTCAATATAAGTTACTGTTAAACAATGTCAAGATCACTGACCAGCTATTTAAAGAACGAATGACGATGTACAAGTGAACGATATAATTCAAGTGGAATTATTATATCAAGGGCACAAAATGATTTTATGCTAGAGCATAATTCTTAGGACATTAGTAGTCTCTTTTACTCTCTTAAGACATGACATTAGTAATACTGGCAGGAATAAGAGAGATTAAGCATAATGACTATAAGTTTTCAGCGGTAAAGAAGCAGAGCGCTAGACTTAAAATATGCCATAGCCTAAAACAAAGTAGACTACCTCATATTAAATTGGGTCACATCTAACAGTAGTTGTTTTAATTAACTTTTTCCACCAAGTTTCCTAGTAGACTGGTTATTAATTAGCTTGTGCATAACACTAAAAGGGAATCATAGCTGCATTTCAAGTTCATACGTGCTACTGATGAAGGATTGAGAGTGACCGAGGTATCGTACAACATACCCGAACACCAAGGGAGCAATAGATGCAAAGAACACAAAATATGATGCCAAGGTATGGCATCAAGCTTGGAACTAAGGTTAAAAACGTAGCAACAAATGCTCTGTAGCGCTGAACATGGAGCAGAAGTCTTATTAATCTTAACATTCGTGCAATAAGAAGTACCGAATCCTGCAGTAATTTTTTAGAGAACATTCATCTATATGCTTCTCAATAAGAAGGTACTGAATCGTGCAAAAGCCAAAGAAAACGTTAACATATCTTTCCTGGATAGAACAGGAAATAAATATGTTTTTGTAGGCTAATTGAATTGTTTAATGGGGATGGATACAATAACTAATAATGAACACTATTACTCCGGTCAAAATCAACTTACCAAATTAAGAAGCAGCAAAAGAGTTATGAGGTAGTGAAATAGGCAAGTGTCCAAGATGTCCCTGTCAACACCTTGTAACTCTGCAAAAATGCTAGGGCATTACTAGTTGCTTATGTATCCATTATAAAATTCACTGCACAGCTACAACCATGAAGTATAACTTACAAAGAAAAGGTGGAATGTAATACTAATTTAAAATATGGAAGTATCTAAATAATACTTTTCAGTATATTGTTTTTGATGACCAACATATAGGTTACCACTAAATATCTGTATGTAACCAACTTTTAACAAAGATATTATGTGAAACAAAAATTGTCAGATGGGAAAAGAGCTAACTTAGGTAAAATTAAATTATTAGTATCATAGAAACAAAATTGCAGCATAATGTTGTCGAAGGCAAAAAGCAAGGTGATAATCTGGTACCTGCATCCATGTTATTGGCTTGATTTCTCGAAAGAGAAATTAGCAATGCACAGTATAATTAGCGTCGATCATTCGGGAAAGGAACGTCACTTTGTAAATTTCATTCACCATAATGATAATTCAGGAAAAAATAAACACCATACACAGAAAACGTGAATTAGTAACTATAATATGAATTAGTAACTTCCAAATGGATATAACATTCATGAATGAAAACCACCTTTCAAATCGAAATCCAAGCTGTCATGATGCCCTAAAGCCAAAATCGAACACTTGTGATTCTCTGAGGCATAAATCGATGTTATTCCCTAAGTCGATCGTGATTTCCTGAAGTATGAAGTCACGAATGATGTGGTAATTCCCTGAAGAGCAGCTTCCAAATCGCGGAGGATGATTTTTTCTTTTCTTCGAAGAAGCGACTGATGGAAGGAATAAGCGTTGAGAAGGATGGTTAGGGTTAGGAATGAAAGCAGTCGCGCATTTACTTTTTTGCCCTGCCGACTCACAACTCCAAACACAAATAAGCGTTGCCATTAAAAATACCCGAAATATATATTTTTGGTGACACATTTCTAGCCTAGCAACACATATAAGTGTTATTAATCTATAACACATGTAAGTGTTGGCAATTGAAAATTTTAAGTGTTACTAATTGGCTGTTATGGTGTAGTGACCCAATTTCAGATTTGGATCCATAGGAGTGCTCGCAGGTTACATGTTGTTTTCCTTGTCTCTTTGAGTAAATCTGTAATGTACTTTTGCTAAGATATAAAAATTTCTTTTTTGGAATGTACCACCTCGATTCCCAGAAAGTACTTCAGCTTTCCAAGAGTTTTCATTTCAAACTCCTTAGCCGAACACTGACTCAAGATATGTTGCTCCTTCCAATCATTTCCGGTCATTATGATGTCATCCACATATACTAACAGAATTGTTACCCCCTTTTGTGGCGAGTCTTTGAGAAACAAGGTATGATCTTCTTGACTTTGCTTGTACCTCAAAGATGTCATAACCTTGGTAAATCATCCAAACCATGACCGGGGTGATTGTTTTAAGCCATATAATGCATTTTTCAACCTGCAAACTGTATTAACAGGTACATTTTTATCATATTCCGGTGGTACCTGCATATAAATCTCCTCCTCAAGCTCCCCATGTAAGAAGGCATTCTTCACATCAAATTGTTGTAAATTCCAACCATAATTAGCAGCAAGTGACAAAATTACCTTGACAATATTCATCTTTGCAACCGGAGAAAATGTCTCTGAATAGTCAATTCCATAGGTTTGTGTAAACCATTTGGCAACTAGTCTTGCTTTATATCTTTCAATTGTTCCATCAGCCTTATATTTTACAGTGTATACCCATTTGCATCCAACTAGCTTCTTCCCTTCCGATAAATTCACTATCTCCCAAGTTCCATTCTTCTTCAATGCGTCCATCTCGATATTCATGGCTTGCTTCCATTTTTCATCAGACAATGCCTCAGAAACATTTGTTGGGATAGGAGTAGTGTTTAGGTTTGTAAGGAAGGCTCTATGGGTAGGTGAGAATTTTTGAAAAGAAAGATAGTTTGAAAGGGGACATAAGGGCTGTTTGGTGCATTTTCTGATTCCTTTTTTAATGGCAATTGGAAGGTCTAGGTCATCATCTGTTGTTTGGGTAATCATTTCATCCTCATTCAAAGGAGTCAAGTCAGGCTCTTTAACTTGTGTCGATTCAGGAACAACGTTTGACTTTCTCATGTATACCATATTCTTTCCAAATCTTTCATCCACTTCAGGTTCATCTGAAGCTGAAGGTGAACTTGAATGATTTGATTTAGTTTCTTCAGCCTCAGATGGTTCTAGAACAAGTTTGTTTGACTCGAAATCGGAAAGATTAGGTGTATTTGACTCAAGACCAGAAAGATCAAGTGTTTCAAGCTTATCTTCCTTCAAATTCTCCCCCTGAAGATAAAGTTGAGAGAAGTATGGTTCCTCCTCATGAAAAGTTACATCCCGCGAAACAAAAAACCTTTTAGATGGAGGATGGAAACACTTATATCCCTTTTGAGTAGGGGAGTACCCGACAAAAACACATCTTAGTGCTCTTGGATCAAATTTTTTCCTGTCTTCACGATGAATATGGAAAAATGAAACACATCCAAAGATTCGAGGCTTAAGATTACTATTTGCTGAAAAAATTGGATAGAAGGAAGAAAGAACATCCGTAGGACTCTTGAAACCTAATACTCTAGAGGGTAATCAATTAATAAGATATGTGCTAGTGAGAACAATCTCCCCCCATAAATATTTAGGAACATTTTGATGAAACAATAGTGCCCGGGTTTGGTCTAATAGATGTCCATTTTTCCTTTCTGCGATTCCCTTTTGTCGTGGTGTTTTAACACAAGAAGACTCATGGACAATGCCCTCCTTTCGACAGAAAGAAATAAGAACATGATTGAAGTACTCTTTTCCATTATCAGTCCAAAGCCTTTTGATGTTTACTCCAAATTGATTTTGAATCATGTAGAAAAATTTTGGAAAAACAATACTGACGTCAGACTTGTTTTTGAGTAAAAACACCCAAGAACCCGAGTACAATCATCTATAAAAATCAGAAACCACCTAGCATCAGTTACATTTGGAACTGTGGAGGGACCCCAAACATCTGAATGAATAAGATAGAAGGGGGAAGAGCTTCTTTGGTTGTTTAATGGAAAAGGTAGACGCTTGTGTTTTTCAAACTCACACACATCACAATGAAGACTTCCAATATCTACCTTAGTGAATAAAGATGGAAACAAGACTTTTAATCACTCCGAAAGAAGGATGACCCAATCGATAATGAAAAAGAAATATTTTTTTCCTTTTTAGAGAGAACCGACTCTGACATAAATGAGTGAGTCAAGTTGAATTTTGTACTCTGATCTGGTTCTAAAAGACAGTAAAGGCCATTCCTTTCTCTAGCACACCCAATAGTCATTCCCGACTCCTTATTCTGAAATATCCAACAATCATTCTGAAAAATCACATTACAAGATAAATCGTTTGTAAGTTTTTGTATGGAGACAAGGTTCATGGATAGTTTTGGAACATGGAGAACCCTTTTTAAGGTTATAAAATGATTTAATTGGATATCTCCAATGCCCGCTACAGTTACAAGAGTATCATCAGCAGTAACAATTTTCTTATTACTGGGACAAGGGGAATATGTGGAGAATTGTTTAGAAGAGGGTGTCATGTGGTCTGTGGCTCCAGAATCTAATATCCAGAAAAGGTTAGAAGGTGTTTCTAAGACATGAAATCCAAATGAAAGTGGAAGATTGCCTGAACGTGCCACACTACAATTACCTATTGATTTTTCGATACCAGAAAATGTCGGGACAACAACTGGAACAGAAGACAGTGAATAACTTGACAACACTTAGTGCCCAGTCAAGATTTTGAAGTTACTAACAGCAAAAATGCCCAGTCAGATTTTCTCAAGAATTATTTGCGGAAGCAGAGTCCTAAATTAAGGCTCTGATACCATGTTAAAAATAGAAACAGGAATTATTTTCTGAATATGCTTGAGCAATTAGCACTAGCAAGGTTCATTATTTATAATATGAGATTTTACAAGGATATTAATTGAAATACAACTTCCAAGATAAGCAATAAAGACATGTCAGTTTCCTAAGATACGTCAATTTCCTAAGAGACATACACTCATTCATTTTATCGAATAATGAAAGGACTTATTGGGAAGTGGAATAATTAAATTCAGATCGGGAGGTAGGTAGAATTATTAAATGCAAAACTATTTCCAACAAGAAATAAGTAATAGATTTCACGAAGAGACATATATGTATATTTGATTTCCATGTTGTGACTTGACTTTTTTTTATATAGAAGGTAGCAGCCAAGTAGTTATGTCAACGTGGTGCTTGCAGTTGAATGCATACACACTACAGAAAGTTTAATTTGTAACCATTTAGTTTGAATGATACACTGTTGTATAATCTAGTATGGAATTACAGAATACCGCGTTGAAATATGAATTTACTTAGTACTATTTGAAATTAAATTAACATTTCCAAGAATCTGTAAATCTAGATAGCAATATATATGTTTATTATTGAAAAGGGAGGATAGAGACTATACATTTTTTAGAAACGCAAAATATAAATTGTAAGTTTTCAAAGTAAAAATGTGCATATTATAGAATAATAAATTGAAATCAAGCATAAATTAAAATGAAATTAAATATAATCTCCATTAATTCTTCATCACTACATCAATTGTTGATTATGATTTGGAAGGCAACCCTTTATTTCAATTTTGCTAAGTTTATGCATTTCATCATTAATCTGAAATACTTGTCTTGATCATGTACAACAAATTAATTTTGGCTATGAAATCTTTAAGTAACAAAAAAACTGACATTAGTTTTTCCATATACTTAGTTGAATCACTACCATAACCATTAGCACTAAAGATTATCTATACATGATGGCCATGTGACAATGGTGACAATTTAAAGTATATAATGTTGAAAAGGCTTTTACTCTTATAATAGAAAGTCAGTCCTTCCAAAATATAAAAATAAAGGCAAAATGAAGGAATTCACTGAGGCTCTCTAGTTGATGTGTGGTTTACAGATACACACACACACACACACACACACACACACACACATATATATATATATATATATATATATATATGTGTGTGTGTGTGTGTGTGTGTGTGTGTGTGTGTAGGGGCCAGCTATTCAGACACAAAATTAAACACAAAGAGAGAGACACAAAGCCTCCACCGTTGGATTTGTTTGTCTTTATGTGGAGAATGTAATTCATGGGAGGATCCAATGATTAATATTTATTGTGTGCAATTTTATGTCCTCATTTTGTGTCTAAATAGAGTTTCATATATATATATATATATATATATATATATATATATATATATATATATATATATGGGATAGCCGGATAGGATCAGGGAGCTCCCTGAATTTCAGCCTCCCATTTGCATCCGAACCATAGCCACAACTACAAGAAATTTGGCCTTTACCTACCAATAAATATGGGTAGGTAAAGAGAACCTTTATCTACCAATATTTAATGGTAAAATTTATTACTAGGTAAATATTGTTAATGTTATAAAATTGTTGAAGTATGATTATCTACCAATAATTATAAGTAGGCAAAACGTGTTATCTGCCCATATACATAAAATGAAGTTTTTTTTGTAATTAGCCCCTACATTTTTTCATATCATTTTAAACTTTCGTTAAAAATAATGCTGAGTTGTGTGATGATGTGTCAAAAAAATTATATTTTAGCAATTTTTTTGAATTGAAGATTTCGTTGACATATCCTAACAATGTTTTATATAAAATCATTTCTTTATTAATTATGAATAATTATTTTGAAATATGAAATAATTACCAGTTAATGAATTAATGAACAATAATTAAATTGTAAATAATTAATATTGAATAATCGTTCGTTAATAACTTATCATGCATTGTAATTTTTTTTTCAAACAATTGACTACAAAAGTTTTAACTTCAATTTTTTCCAAAATCTTTCATAGTTTCACACTAATATGTCATCATCTGAAATGACTAAAATATATTTTCTCTAGTTTACTGAAGAGACACAACTCATACCATCCTCTCCGGCTATAAATTTAGCATCTTATTTTAAATCAAATCTAACGATACAAATCTCAATCCACGTGATCTCTTTTGCGGCCTCAATCCACATAATCTCTTTTGATTGGTCACAGTATAAACCACAAAAATTATCACTACAAATAAATACCAATAATCTTGATGACAACTTATGCTTAAATAAATTTTTAGAATTTCTACGTCAATGATGATTAATTAGGAATTTTTTTCTACTAACGAAAATACAATTTATAAAATAGAATGTTATACAACATAATATTAGAATTATTTTTGTAAGAAAAACCATAAACAATATGTACTTAAAGGGTATATATCATTTTGCGGTACTAAGAATTTTTCTTTTCTTTCAAATATAGGATTTTTTTCTTTTTCTTTTAAAGGGTTGAGATTTCAAATATAGAATTTTTCTTTTAAAGTTCATAAAGTAGTTTTGTCAAAAGTGACTCAAACTCGTATAATGTCATATGCAAAATTTGTGGATATTTTTGATAGTTTAGATCTATGTCAAAAATGTGAATATAGGTAATTAAAAAAGATGAAGCAGACAAATGGTAGTGGAATATTTCATTATGAGAAGGTGAAAAAAAAAGTTAAGTGGTATTATGCTATACCACCTACAGAATGGGATATTAAAAGCAAAGATGACATAAATTTGCTTTAATAATAAAAAATCAAATTTGGGCATAAAGTTGATTTGATCATTTTAATTTTTAGTATTCAAAGAAATGGAATATTCCAATTGTTTTCTTTGTGTTCAAAGTATTTGTGAATGTTTTTTTTTAAGTATCACAGATTGTCAGTCTTATATATGATAAGTAAAATATTTATTGCCTAATAATACTGGTTACGATAACATATTCACACAAAGTAAAACTTTCGATAAAATCTACAGTAAATCTTTACAAATTATCCCTCTATTTACGCACATAATACACAAACAAATCCCGCTTTTTTCACCTTTATTATTATTTGCGCACATAATATACTAATAAGTTACAATGAATGATATATCCTTATTTCCCATCCAATTAAAATTTTCTCAATTTGGGTTTTGTTTCTACCGTGAGGACCCACAACCCACATGCTACAGTGGAGGCTTGGAGCTGCTTTCCATTTTGTTGGATATTTGTTTCTGGGTTTGATCCGCAATAATCTAAGGGAGTGTAACCATAAGTATACAAATTTAGCATATTGTAATTATAATCCAATTCAAAATTAGTAAATTACTATGTATTAAATTACATATGGTTGTTTCTATATATTCAATTTAGGTGAAACTACTGTGAATGAGTACAAGTTAAAATATGAGAATTTGAAAATTATATTACACGAAACTTGTTTATGCAAGATTATGGCAAGTTGATAAAATATGAGAATCCAAGCTTTTTACTATACGATACCTATTATCTAGTATAATAGTTTTGTATATTATTTGAAAATTATATTATAGAATATATTATCCGATATTATAACAAACTAATAAAATATGAGGACTCTGGAGTCTGGTCTGATAAATCAACTCATGTGAAATAAGGAAGGGGCATAGAAGAAAAGGGAAATATGTAATTTATTGCTTCAAAGTTGAAAGCAGTATATCATTCATTGTTTCCAATAAATAAAATAAAAAACAGAACCAAATGGACAGTCATAACAAAAATAAACTGATTGGCTACATCAATATTTATGGCAGCCGCAGAAATTAACATTTTGCTCTCCTCTTTTCATCTCGATTCTCACCTTCTCCACCCTAATCGACTTCCTCTCTCACTGCGTCTCCCATTTCCTTTCCTCGATAGCCTTGCGCCCCTCCATCTAGGATGGCAAAGAATCGAAAGGAAAAGTCAATTGGCGTGTTTCACTAGTTCATTTTAGTTCTTTCTATGATGAGCGGAGGCGATGGCTT
>JASFAX010003888.1:0-41148 GCA_030737875.1 Allium sativum
GAAGAGTTAATAGGAAATCTAATGTCATATAGAGTAAATTGTCCAGCAAAAAGAGTTCATGCTCAGAAGAATCGGTTGAAGAAGATCTAGCTTTTATTGCCAAAAACTTTAATAAGTTTTTGAAATATAAGAAGGCAAACAAAAACAATGGGAAAAAGAATTTCAATAACAATAAACCATCATCGGCATCAATTGAATGTTTCAGATGTCACAATAAATGGAATTCACAAAAAGATTGTCCAGACCAGAAGAAAGAATATCGAAATAAACACAAGAAGGAAAAATCTAAGAGGAAGGCATTTTCATTAACATGGGATGACTCATATTCCTCATCTTCAAAAAGCGGTAGTGATAGTGACAACGAACAAGCTACCGTATGCTTTATGACCAAAGAAAACGAGGTTAGTGATTTTACTTTTGATGGTATGGTAGAAATGAATTCAGAATTATTAGAATCTAGGAATAATTTCAAAAGAAAATATAAACAAGCTAATCAAGACCAGAAAAAGGCAGAAGTCAGAAGAGATATGCTAAAAGATGAGAAATATAAATGGTGGAAGAAATTAGGAAACTACAAGAATGTCTTTCTAATGTTAATTCTTAGCTTACTTTATTAAGTCAAGAAATTAAAACACAAAAATAAAAGAGTAAAGCACGTATTTATGAAAATTAGGAGTTGAAAACTTAGATCAAAATAACAGAATTAGACAATTCTAGTCTTAAAATCAACTTAGAAGATAATACTAAAAATGTATCGAATTTTAATAAAGGAAGGGAGAATTTGTCTAAAATTATAGAAATCTCTCAACCTATATCTAGCAAGAGAGGACCAGGATATAAAAAGAAGAGTGATATTCAACCTAGAAAGAAATTAAACAGAAAGAAGGCTAAACTTAGTAGTTCATCAAAACCTTCCAAAAGAAAAATGATTTATAAAAATATGAACATATGGGTTCCTAAAACAAATAATTTTTTGATTAGGAATAAATATATAAAGTCATTTTTAGAAACTATTCATAAAAATAAAAATTATATTTGTAAAAGGGACACTTAATCTTCTTGGGTTTAGTTTTCTAAGATCAAACTCTTAGAACCCTATTAAAAAGTCGGTGTTAACGTCATTAATTATTTTTTGCAGGTCCCACTAAAGAAAAGAGGAAAGTGGATACTCAATAGTGGTTGCTTAAAATATATGACAAGAGATAAAGAGATGCTGACAAATATAATTTATTCAAAAAGGGGAATTGTAACTTTTGAAGATGATTTCAAAGGTTACATCATCGGCAAAGGCGATGTGCGCAATTAAGGTACATCAAATTTTCCTCTTATTAATGGTGTTTTATTAGTTAAGGATTTAAAACATAATTTGCTTTGTATTAGTCAGTTTTGTGATAAAGGTTTTAAATTTTCATTTTCAGAAAATAAATGTAGTATATCTAATAAAAAATCAAAATCATATTTTTGATGTAAATAGAGATAAAAATATATACATTTTGAATACGGAAATAAATAATAATCCAGATTATGTTTATCAGCCAAAGAAAATGATCTTAAGCTATAACACAAAAGGTTTTGTCATATAATTTTGAAATAATAAATAAAATTTCAAAAAAATGAGTTAGTAAAAGGTTTACCAAAAATGAAATTCAAAGTTGATAACCTTTGTGATGCTTGTCAATTAGAAAAATTAACAAAACACTCATTTGAATCTAAAAAGGTCATTTCAACATTACAACCATTAGAACTACTTCATATGGATCAATTCGGGCTAACCCAAGTTCAATCCATAAATCATAATAAATATGTACTTGTAAGTGTTGAAGATTTTACTAGATATACTTGGATGATTTATAAGAAAAATAAAAATGATACTTTTGATTATTTTGAAAATTTGGTTAAAAGAATTTAATATAAAAAATATAAGAAGAGATCATGGAGGTGAATTCGAAAATGAAATATTTGGTCAATACTGTAAAAAAAAAAGTATTTTCCACAATTTTTTGTTTTCTAGAACTCCACAACAAAATGAAGTTGCAGAACGGAAAAATAGAACGTTACATGAATGTGCCTGAATGCTACTAAATGGAAGCATGTTACCAAAACATTTCTGGGCGGAAGCAGTTGCAACGGCCTGTTATATATTAAATCGTGTTTCAATTCGACCTCTCATGAAAAATACTTCTTACGAACGTTTTAATGGCAAAAAACCAAATATTTCGTGTTTTAAAATTTTTGGTTCAAAATGTTGTGTTTTGAACACAAAAAATCGGCTTGGCAAATTGATTCAAAATCTGATAAAGGAATCTTCTTAGGATATTCGGACCGAAGCAAAGCTTATCGAATTTTTAATGAACGAACAAATAAAATAGAAGAAACTTTTCACGTGTCCTTTGATGAAAATTTTAATGAACTAAATTATGATAAAAATAAAGAAACTTTGAATAATAAAAATTCTAGAGAAGATGAAAATGTTATCCATGATTTGAAAAAGATAAAAACATTGTTTATAATGCTAATAATAACACTGTAAAAAATGAATACACTATTCAAGACAGTGGAGAAGATGAAAACACTATTTAAAATAATAGAGAAATTGAATACATTACTCAAGTACTGGAGAAGATGAAAGGATTGTTCATAATACTAATGAAATAAGATCTCCACCGAAAATATTATGGGTTCATCCTATTCAAAATATTATTGGAGAAATCAGCTCAAATGTACGAACAAGAAATCAATTAAATCTAGTAAGTCACGTAGATTTTATATCAAATATAGAACCTAAAAATTTCGACATGAACACGTCGTTCTAAAGAGTTTTCTCAATTTTCGTTATCATTTTATCGAGCTAAAATAGTAAGTTCGGAAGTGTGTCACCGAAACTGCTTACATAACAAAATCCCCCCATCGAAAAAATACAATTCTGTTCAACCATTATCTACTTGCATGTATTCGACAAACAATTATCATCTGAAATGCGTTTATTCGACAATCGTACGTCGTTCCAGCAAGTTTATCCCATACTCGAATATGGTTCTCGAACTAAAATATATATATGTCGATATTGTGCTGTCGAAACTGTTGTTAATTAATCTAAGTAACTGATGGAGAATATCGAAATATGGTTATCGAATTAAATTATATATCAGTGGATATAATTTTTCTCCATGATTTGGGAGACGTTTATCATTTTTGCAAGTAGCTGATACAATATCAACAATACAACAAATTTTATATTCTAAAATATAAGTGAACACTGTTGTTTCGACCAGTAGGATGGTTCCCCGCTTTAAATAAATAGATATATAAAACTATACTGTTGATAAGACATACACGCAAACAAAAAAGGTATGGCCCAAGCTGACCCACTGTTCGTATGTTATTAATGTACATATAAGACGATCCAAAAACTGTACTGTTGATAACACATACACACAAACAAAAAAGGTATGCTAATACTAAAGTTTTATGTTTGAGACATAGACGACCATCTCCACATTGTTTTTACATTTAAAAGAAAAAGTGATTTTGTTTCCAAGAATACTGAAATGTAACTTGTAAGACAAAAATGAAATTTCTTACATGAACCCAGTTGCTTTAGAAATCACTTGCAAATATGGAATTACTTGTTCTCACTGGTCATATGTTAAGCTATCATTCCTTTTACATACAAAAAACACGTGACCCCACCACCATCTTATTCGCAGTGCAAACGCACATCTCTCAACTCCTCACTCCTACCCATCTCTTCTCCCTCATCGCTGTCTCTGCCTCCCTCCTTTCCGTCACCTGGGCCCTCTGCTAAGCCGGCCCTGCTTGGCAGCGCAACCGTTCCCGCCTCGGTCCAACTCCTATTCCCGTCGTCCGTGGCCTTCCTTTTCTCGGTTCTCTCCTTACTCTCACCTGCCCCTTCCCTCTTCGCACCCTCGCTCGCCTCTCCAGTGCAGCTCGTTCCCATCAGCTTCTTGCCTTCTCCGTTGGCTCCACACCGACCGTAGTTTCAAGCGACGTAACAACATCCAAAGAAATACTGACTCATATAGATTTTCAGACCGGGCCATCAAGTTCTCCGCCCGTGAGCTCATGTTCCACCGGGCCATGGGCTTCGCTCCCGACGGTGTATATAACTAGCGTCTCCTATGCTGCATAACTTCATCCCACCTTTTCTCGTCTGGAAGGATTACCGTGCATGAACCCTCTCGCTAGCTCGATGTGGACCTTTGGTGCATGAACATGTGTTAGAAATTAATGTTTTGTTAAGTGTGTTTGTTACTGTTTTGTAAATAGTGTGTCGCTTCTATACCATAAACGTACATAAAGATAGAATGGTTAATGTTAATGTTACTGCAACAAAAGATATATATATATATATATATATATATATATAGATAATTGGTGCTATTAATTTCATTTCATATGTCTCTGTCTCTGCATTGTACTTCTGAATTTTATGTGCTTTATATGTATTTGAATTCACAAAATTATCAGTGTTTGTAAGTTGAATATTTTATAGAGAAAGAAGGCTAATTCATGTATCACCATATGTATAAGCTGCAATGGGTCTAATTATGAACCTGAAACTCCACGGGGATGACGAGAAAGCAGGGTCGGTCCTGAGTATTTGTAGGCCTAGCGCGGAAAGAAAATTTTGGGCCCTTAATTTTTTTGTTTTACGAAATTGAAGTTAAGTCATATGTCATATCATTGTCATATGTCAACTAAATTTTATTATACTCATGACATGTTTATAAACACAACTGGTAATAAGCAGAAACAAGAAAGTTGAATAAATTTTTCTAACCTTTCTAAAGAAAACTTAATAAGTGTTGGATCTCATTCTTGCTCACTGAGCAGATCATAATGGAGATATATTACGCATTCTGACAAGAAAAAACAGCTCTAAGTAAATAACTCATTAAAATTAATCTAAATTTGACATAAATTATATGGGATGAACATCATATAATAAGACACATTACAATAGGGGGTTCTTCCCTGTTTTCACTAATCATATTTTCGAACACATATAATGTGTCTTATTATATGATGTTCATCCCATATAATTTATGTCAAATTTAGATTAATTTTAATGAGTTATTTACTTAGAGCTGCTTTTTCTTGTCAGGATGCGTAATATATCTCCATTATGATCTGCTCAGTGAGCAAGAATGAGATCCAACACTTATTAAGTTTGCTTTAGAAAGGTTAGAAAAATTTATTCAACTTTCTTGTTTCTGCTTATTACCAGTTGTGTTTTTAAACATGTCATGAGTATAATAAAATTTAGTTGACATATGACATTTATATGACATATGACTTAACTTCAATTTCTTAAAAAAAAAATTAAGGGCCCAAAATTTTCTTTCCGCGCTAGGCCTACAAATACTCAGGACCGGCCCTGCTTTCTCGTTATCCCCATGGAGTTTCAGGTTCATAATTAGACCCATTGCAGCTTATACATATGGTGATACATGAATTAGCCATCTTTCTCTATAAAATATTCAACTTACAAACACTGATAATTTTGTGAATCCAAATACATATAAAGCACATAAAATTCGGAAGTACAATGTAGAGACAGACATATGAAATGATATTAATAACACCAATTACCTATATATATATATATATATATATATATATATATCCTTTGTTGCAGTAACATTACATTAACCATTCTATCTTTATGTAAGTTTATGGTATAGAAGCGACACACTATTTACAAAACAGTAACAAACACACTTAACGAAACATTAGTTTCTAACACATGTTCATGCACCAAAGGTCCGCATCAAGCTGGCGAGAAGGTTCATGCACGGCAATCCTTCCAGACGAGAAAAGGTGGGATGAAGCTATGCAGCATAGGAGATGCCAGTTATATACACAGTTGGGAGCGAAGCCCATGGCCCGGTGGAACATGAGCTCACGGGTGGAGAACTTGATGGCCCGGTCTGAAAAGCTGAGATGAGTCAGTATTTCTGTGGATATTGTTACGTCGCTCGAAACTACGGTCGGTGTGGAGGCAACGGAGAACGCAAGAAGCTGATGGGCACGAGCTGCACGGGAGAGGCGAGCGAGGGTGCGATGAGGGAAGGAGCAGGTAAGAGTAAGGAGAGAACCGAGAAAAGGAAGGCCGCGGACGACGGGAATAGGAGTTGGGCCGAGGCGGGAACGGTTGTGTGGCCAAGCAGGACTGGCTGAGCAGAGGGCCCATGTGACGGAAAGGAGGGAGGCAGAGACAACGATGAGGAAGAAGAGATGTGTAGGAGTGAGGAGTTGAGAGATATGCGTTTGCACTGCGAATAAGATGGTGGTGGGGTCACGTGTTTTTTGTATGTAAAAGGAATGATAGCTTAACATATGACCAGTGAGAACAAGTAATTCCATATTTGCAAGTGATTTCTAAAGCAACTGGGTTCATGTAAGAAATTTCATTTTTGTCTTATAAGTTACATTTCAGTATTCTTGGAAATTAAATCACTTTTTCTTTTAAATGTAAAAACAATGTGGAGATGGTCGTCTATGTCTTAAACATAAAACTTTAGTATTAGCATACCTTTTTTGTTTGTGTGTATGTGTTATCAACAATACAGTTTTTGGATCGTCTTATATGTACATTATTAACATACGAACAGTGGGTCAGCTAGGGCCATACCTTTTTTGTTTGCGTATATGTCTGATGAACAGTATAGTTTTATATATCTATTTATTTAAAACGGGGACCCAGCCTACTGGTCGAAACAACAGTGGTCACTTATATTTTAGAATATAAAATTTGTTGTATTGTTGATATTGTCGCAGTTACTTGCAAAAATGATAAACGTCTCCCAAATCATGGAGAAGAATTATATCCACTGATATATAATCTAATTCGATAACTATATTTCGATATTATCCATCAGTTACTTAGATTCATCAACAGTAGTTTCGACAACACAATATCGACATATATATATTTTAGTTCGACAAACATATTCGAATATGGCATAAACTTGCTGGAACGACGTACGATTGTCGAATAAACGCATTTCAGATGATAATTGTTTGTCGAATACATGCAAGTAGACAATGGTTGAACAGTATTGTATTTTATCGATGGGGGGATTTTGTTATGTAAGCAGTTTCGGTGACACACTTCCGAACTTACTATTTTAGCTCGATAAAATTATAACGAAAATTGAGAAAACTCTTTAGAACGACGTGTTCATGTCGAAATTTTTAGGTTCTATATTTAATATAAAATCCACGTGACTTACTAGTTTTAATTTATTTCTTGTTCGTACATTTGAGCTGATTTCTCCAATAATATTTTGAACAGGATGATCCCGTAATATTTTCAGTGGAGATCTTATTTCATTAGTGTTATGAACAATCTTTTCATCTTCTCTAGTACTTGAGTAATGTTTTCATTTTCTCTTTTATTTTGAATAGTGTTTTCATCTTCTCCACTGTCTTGAATAGTGTATTCATTTTTTACAGTGTTATTATTAGCATTATGAACAATGTTTTTATCTTTTTTAAATCATGGATAACATTTTCATCTTCTCTAGAATTTTCATTATTCAAAATTTCTTTATTTTTATCATAATTTAGTTCATTAAAATTTTCATCAAAGGACACGTGAAATGTTTCTTCTATTTTATTTGTTCGTTCATTAAAAATTCGATAAGCTTTGCTTCGGTCCGAATATCCTAAGAAGATTCCTTTATCAGATTTTGAATCAATTTGCCAAGCCGATTTTTTGTGTTCAAAACACAACATTTTGAACCAAAAATTTTAAAACACAAAATATTTGGTTTTTTGCCATTAAAAAGTTCGTAAGAATTATTTTTCATGAGAGGTCGAATTGAAACACGATTTAATATATAACAGGCCGTTGCAACTGCTTCCGACCAGAAATGTTTTGGTAACATGCTTCCATTTAGTAGCGTTCAGGCACATTCATGTAACGTTCTATTTTTCCGTTCTGCAACATCATTTTGTTGTAGAGTTCTAGAAAACAAAAAAATTATGGAAAATACTTTTTTTTTTACAGTATTGACCAAATATTTCATTTGCGAATTCACCTCCATGATCTCTTCTTATATTTTTTATATTAAATTCTTTTAAATTTTTAATTCTTTTAACAAAATTTTCAAAATGATCAAAAGTATCATTTTTATTTTTCTTATAAATCATCCAAGTATATCTAGTAAAATCTTCAACACTTACAAGTACATATTTATTATGATTTATGGATTGAACTTGGGTTAGCCCGAATTGATCCATATGAAGTAGTTACAATGGTTGTAATGTTAAAATGACCTTTTTAGATTTAAATGAGTATTTTGTTAATTTTTCTAATTGACAAGCATCACAAAGATTATCAACTTTGAATTTCATTTTTGGTAAACCTTTTACTAACTCAATTTTTTTTAAATTTTATTTATTATTTTAAAATTTATATGACAAAATCTTTTTGTGTTATAGCTTAAGATCATTTTCTTTGGCTGATAAACATAATCTGGTTTATTATTTATTTCCGTATTCAAAATGTATATATTTTTATCTCTATTTACATCAAAAATATGATTTTAATTTTTTATTAGATATACTACATTTATTTTTTCTGAAAATGAAAATTTAAAACCTTTATCACAAAACTGACTAATACAAAGCAAATTATGTTTTAAATCCTTAACTAATAAAACACCATTAATAAGAGGTAAATTAGATGTACCTTAATTGCGCGCATCGCCTTTGCCGATGATGTAACCTTTGGAATCATTTTCAAAAGTTACAATTCCCCTTTTTGAATAGATTATATTTGTCAGCATCTCTTTATCTCTCATCATATATTTTAAGCAACCACTATTAAGTATCCACTTTCCTCTTTTCTTTAGTGGGACCTGCAAAAAATAATTAATGACGTTAACACCGACTTTTTAATACGGTTCTAAAAGTTTGATCTTAGAAAACTAAACCCAAGAAGATTCAGTGTCCCTTTTATAAATATAATTTTTATTTTTATGAATAGTTTCTAAAAATGACTTTATATATTTATTCCTAATCAAAAAATTATTTGTTTTAGGAACCCATATGTTGATATTTTTATAAATCATTTTTCTTTCGGAAGGTTTTGATGAACTACTAAGTTTAGCCTTCTTTCTGTTTAATTTCTTTCTAGGTTGAATATCACTCTTCTTTTTATATCCTGGTCCTCCCTTGCTAGATATAGGTTGAGAGATTTCTATAATTTTCGACAAATTCTCCCTTCCTTTATTAAAATTCGATACATTTTTAGTATTATCTTCTAAGTTGATTTTAAGACTAGAATTGACTAATTCTGTTATTTTGATCTTAGCTTTCAACTCCTATTTTTCATAAATACGTGCTTTTTTCTTTTCTTTTTGAGTTTTAATTTCTTGACTTAATAAAGTAAGCTAAGAATTAACATTAGAAAGAGATTCTTGTAGTTTCCTAATTTCTTCCACCATTTATATTTCTCATCTTTTAGCATATCTCTTCTGACTTCTGCCTTTTTCTGGTCTTGATTAGCTTGTTTATATTTTCTTTTGAAATTATTCCTGGATTCTAATAATTCTGAATTCATTTCTGCTATATCATCAAAAGTAAAATCACTAACCTCGTTTTCTTTGGTCATAAAGCATACGTTAGCTTGTTCGTTGTCACTATCACTACCGCTTTCTGAAGATGAGGAATATGAGTCATCCCATGTTAATGAAAATGCCTTCGTCTTAGATTTTTCCTTCTTGTGTTTATTTTGATATTCTTTCTTCTGGTCTGGACAATCTTTTTGTGAATTCCATTTATTGTGACATCTGAAACATACAGTTGATGCCGATGATGGTTTATTGTTATTGAAATTCTTTTTCCCATTGTTTTTGTTTGCCTTCTTATATTTCAAAAACTTATTAAAGTTTTTGGCAATAAAAGCTAGATCTTCTTCAACCGATTCTTCTTTTTTTTGCAAGGAAAGGTAAATTTTTTTTCCTGAGCATGAACTCTTTTTGCTAGACAATTTACTCTATATGACATTAAATTTCCTATTAACTCTTTTTGTTTCATGGTCGAGAGATCATTATCTTCTTTGATCACCAAGACCTTTCTTTCCTAATCTCCGGTTAAAGTGTTAAGGATTTTCGATACTATATCAAAATCAATTTATTTTCCTTTCTCCGAGACCTAATAGTGAATGATAAATATCTAGAAATCTGGAGTACATATCATTTATAGTTTCATCTTGATTCATTCTAAAGTTTTGAAATGGGGGTTTTTACCACAAGGACAAATTGTTTGAAAATTTTAACCAAAAGGATAAGAGAATAAAAATTTATTCAAAAGGACAAAACAAAGAAAAAATTATTCAAAAGGACAAAACAAAGGATTTTTTTAAAAAAAAGTTTTTTTTTTTTTTTTTTTTAGATTTTTAGGTATCAGTTTTGCATGTTGTTGGGTATCAGTTTTTAGTTGCAGACACACAAAACAAGCTGTAGGCTAAAAACTGATACTTTCAGACACACAAAACTGATACTTATTAGCTGCAGATAGCAAACTGATACCTACGGACATACAAAACTGATACCTAAAATCTGAAGAAAAAAAATATTTTTTTTAAAAAAAAAATTGCCTTTTTTTTTAAAAAAAAAATTGTCCTTTGTTTTGTCCTTTTAAATAAAATTTTCCTTTGTTTTGTCTTTTTGAATAAATTTTTAGTCTTTGTCCTTTTGTTTAAAATTTTCCAACAATTTGTCCTTCACGATATTTTCCTGTTGCTCATAATAAGTACATATATTTTAGAATAATTCATGCTATTTGTCTCTTGGCCCATAATCTTATTATGCATCCTAGTTAAGTCAGTCCCAATTATACAGTTGAGTATCACTTTTACTCTATCGCATATCACCAAAATAAAAGGTGTAGAAATACTTTGGCATTACCTACATCTAGTGATTCTGACGTTTATGAGTGTATATTTTGCAAGACATCACCACGACCTAATATTAATTATTGGTTAAAAGGGATTTAAATTCGAATTGGCTTATCATGTTATTTATAAGTTTAAAATAACAATATTTTAAATTGAGAGTTTTTAATTCCATATAAACTTATTTAAATGGACACCAAAACCTTTTGGGTATATTATATTTTAAATAGCTTAAATAATTAAATATACCCAACCATTGTTTTGAATATTTCAAACCAAATTGCTGATATACATCAATTATAAAAAATACTTCAGGGAGAAATAATCCATAACTTTATATTGTCCTTTAGTATAAATTAAAACAAGTCTTTTTATGTCCATTAAGTTGTACGACCCTTTTGATATCATATATCATACCCGCATATTTTAATTCCTTCTAACTCATATCGATACAAATTGTGCAGGTAACTTACAGAGTTAATTCAACAATAATGATAAACTCTACGCAAGCTATATAAAGCAACACTAGGTTTAGACTCGTGCTTCGCACACGGGTGTAATATGATATTGATTAAGGGGAATGTGTAATAAAGATGTTGAAGTAGAGTTTGTAATATATGAGAATTTACAATAAGTAATTATGTTATATAGAACATACGGTAAGGCATGTGATAGACTAAAAAGTCTGTGTATGTAATAGTAGTAAATTAAAGTTATAGCATTAAGACATGTTGTTAAAGGAACAAAAAAACAGGAATATGAGATTGAATATTGTATATAATTTAGAGTGATGATAAGTATTAAGTGAAGCTGGATAGAAATAACAATTACAGAAATGAACTGTAACAGGCACTTAATAGTAAAGATAAGTAGTAGAAAAATAACTTGTCGTAGAAGTAGTACAGAAGAATGAATTTAGGTAGAAAAAAAAATCGAAAATAACATGCATATGAGTTACATGAAAAAAATTGAGCGGTAGAGAAGGAAAGTAGCAAGTGTTATTCAAATGAGAGTACAAATAAATTTATTTATTTTTGCGTTTGTCAACAGGCTGGTTACGGGTAGATTCCAGGTTAAGATGAGACGATAAGATGCTAAGTTTTAGTTTTTAGATAATAACAGTAAGCACATAAATATCTAACTTGGATTTTTTTTTAAAAAAAAAATCCAAGCAAAGAAGTAACACGTTTTTCAGAATTTTTTTCAAGAATAACTCTGGCCATGTAAACTACTTCTCAATTATTTGAATGATAATCTTGCTACCATCAGCTAGTTAATCTTGTATTCTTGTTCTTCACAGGCCATCTCTACCATACTGCAACCGTTGAATCACGAATAATTTAAACTGATAGTATACAAGTATAATACATATGTTACAAATCAACTTGACGGCGATACATATCTAAAGTCAAAATTGTATCAGTGAGGTTCTAGAAACGTAGTAGGACGATTCTTTAATTATTTGTGTTGAAGTCTAAAAGTTTTGTGCCATATACTTGTATGAGTAATCATTGTAGATTAATGATTGCAGTTTTTTAAATACATTCATAAAGATGTGTAATCATTTCATCGTATAAGAAGATTTGTGTTCCCTTTTTTTTCGCTAACAAATATTTCATATCTTCATGGTGTATTGATCAAGTTTTGGACAGTCTTTCCAATAGAATACATACACATGAAATTTATACACCGTGCGCCTCACTCAGGCAGGAGCTTTTAGCACTTGGGGATGATGACAATAATGATCATTGAAACAATTGTAATAATTTCTTTAATAATTTGTACTCCAACGCATGCACATTATTTCCATTTTCTAGTAAAATACCATTTATTCATTATCCTACATCAAATTGTACGCATAAAAAAGCTAATAAATAAAAGCACAAGAAGGAATGTTTTGTTACTACCAATAAGAAAAGTGAAACTTCTTCAATTTGGTTCACTTTTGAAAACTTCAAAATTATGATTCTTACAATTTGTTACTATTAATAAAAGGTTAGCTCTCTCAACTTTAAAATTATAATGCTTACAATTGTTGCCTATAACCATCTTGATGCTTGATTTTGTTTATCTTCCAGTTTTAGTTTTGCACGAAGTCTTTGTTGGTGCTTATGTCTGCTCCAATGTGCATGGATTGTGTTAGTGATTCTATAACAAAAGGTTCACTAAATTGTATAACTGTCTATCATAAGTATCAATCTCATAAGCCACAAAAAATATCTTATGTACGATGAGGAAGATAAGGCCTGATCCTGTTATCCAATAGAATAGAAGGTTAGCTGTTTAACCCATACAACATGTAATATATTACCTCTTCTTGATCATATGCACTCAGCAGGAAGAAGAAGATCCCACCATGGATTTCTGTCAAATTTACCACTGCATAAGGAGTGAACACCACAAACAGTACTTCAGTAGTAGTACGTGAAAATTGAAGATTGAACTTTGGTAACAACTTACCAATATACCTTCTTCCACGAAAATAGTGCAAACTTGGAACAGTAGTCAAAGATCCTCCTAGCAGGATAAAAATCGGCTTAGCATGTAAAAAGAACACAACAATGTATTAACATTTTTAAATCCCACATTATATAACGGAAATCAATGAAAAGTGAGCAAAAGTAAAATTCCGATGTAATTTGAAATTAGTAGCCTGAGCCTAGTTGAGAATAAAAATTATATAAAAAAGTAGATGTCATGAATACTATAACGTTAGGGCATGAGGGATAATGTAGAAGATGGAATTGGCAATTACCGACTACTGTTTTTGAGGTTGAGCAAACAATCCACCCACTGCTAATTATCAAGATGTTACAGCAAGGACAATGGCGGTAGGAGTAAATTGACGTCGAGACGTGACTACAATGCAAATCTTACATTAATAGATTCTATCAATTGAAATTAGCAGTCAGCGATGGTATAATATAACTGATTTGAGGATAGTTGTTTGCACTATATTTAATTTAGTTTAATTTAAGAGTTATATGCTTGTAGACATTGAAAGAGGAACATGTATTGTAGTGCAAAGGATATATTACTATTGCAGCCAGTCATTTCCAAAGTTGTTGTACGTTGGTTCACAGAGGGTATTTGCAGTGGGAAGGTTCGAAAGTAAGAGTATGATGAGCATGAAATGCAATAAAGTTAGGTGCTCCTAGCATTTTGTTTAACCTTTTTTCCTCCAATATCAACCTATATTTTGCAAGAAACATCCTACAATGCTGCATATGGTAGTAGTTTAATAAACTACAAAGCATTAGCCTATCCACGCTGCTGTTATAAAGACAATTAAGGGACTGAGCGTGTTAAACACAAATATAAAATCTAAAGGATAATAGAACTTAATAATGTAATGACATTGAGTAAACAGTAGGGTTGTCTAGACTTAGTAACCTTCTTTTGGTTACAATAACACATAAGCAAATATAAGAACATGTAACATATCAGATAATCCAAAAAAAATCCTATAGAACACGTAAATATCAGATTAGCTGCGCGTAATATGGTCATTAAAGGAGGGAGTTCGTCGAACAATTGATGTGCAGAAAATTAGAATGTAATGCAGGAGTCCAAAAAAAATATAAACGCTGAAAAGTAGAAGATCTTAGTTCCATTAATATCAATTTTCAAAGCAAGTCATTCCCTTCTCTTTAATCTTTTAATATGATACTCGGAAATCCATTTATAAATGATGTTGAAGAAGTTGTGTTTATGAATTTTGAAGAAAGATACGCACTGAAATTACTTTATGACACCAGGATATCAAAAACAGTTTCTATGCAGTTTTCTTTCAAATTAAAAAAAAATGGGTGTACACCCCAAAACCACTTCATCGCCACTTCAATTATATTAAATATTTGTAGCTGCCACGGTTTTCTAATAATACAGTGCGTAAGTATACCTTTTTCACAAAGAATTTTATTGATAGGAAAGAAAAAAAACTGATATGAAAAAAATCAATATTTTGCTTCCTCTATCTTGGTAAAAAGATTTACAACTACCCTACAAAAATTATTCTATGCTTACATGCATTAAATCAACATTAACAAAGCAATTGTAGGTAGGCCGGTGAACGGTCAGGTTTTATGGGTCAGGTTTTACATGCTGTCATAACATCACGACCCTGGTCGTAATAATCAAACCCGAACATGACCCGAATTCGTTTGTTATTTAAAACCCAAAACCGGAGTCGGATACCCGAAGCTCCCATTGTTTTGCAAAAATAATACGTAGACAATGATAACATAAAAAATTGATAGTGATGAATCCAATTTAAAACAAAGTAATCAAAACACCCGCATATGAACAAACAAAATAGTAAATAGGAACAAATGATTAGTCCGGATATAAGCGAGGAGAAAGACAGAAGTTGGGGGAGGCAATCCACCAAACGGCTGATGTACAGAAAACAATAATGCAATGTAGGTGACAAAAAACAGAGATATAAACGCTTGTAGTAGAAGATATTAGTTCAAGTTACATCAATGTTCAAAGCAAGGCATCCACCGTTTGTGTGTAAATAATTTGATGTTAAAATAGAAAAGAAAATCACAGTTAATTAAATATTTTGTACTCACAGAATGCACCTACAATTAGGAATGCGGAAATGTAACAATCCGCTGTCACAGACCGGAGGCCGCTTGCAGGGCGAAAGAGGAATGTTGAATTAGAAAAGAAAATCACAATTAGTTAAATATTTTGTACTCACAGAGCGCACCTGCAAGTAGGAAGGCGGCAGTGTAATAATCCGCTGTCACAGACGGTAACCGGAGGCCGATTGTAGAGCGGACGAGGAGGATAAAAATCTGATAGATGGGAGGGGTGCTGGGCGGACCAAATTGGATCCGAAGATGAAAGGGTAGTGGACCTAAAAGGAAGGGGTATAGGAGAAGTGGGGGCAGACTTTTCTTAATTCGTTTTTGCAAAATGAAAAGGGGAACAGATGGAATTCGGGAAAACAAAGCGTAATGAGCTATAAGGGTGTACACGTCAGCAATTGAGGTTTCCACAATTCTATTATATGTAATAGATACATTCGCATCACACATGACAAAGATCTAAACATAGTTGCCATTTTAACATGCATAGGCAATATAGTTTATTCACAGGAATTTATATGAGCAGTTACTTGGCTTATGAACATTTAAACAAGTATATGTATTAGTCAAAGTATATAAGTGACCAGTCTCGCAAATCTGAACATACATATCATATATGAATGTAATTTCAGTTTACACTCGAACTTTCAAAACCAGACAGAAATACAAAACTTACAAGACATAATATCATACATTTAAACTGCACTTTCAGATTACTTGCATATCACAATCAAAATGTAAGATCACGACACTAGTTTTCATCATAATTTGCGTACAGAATGCTTCTCTTTGAACATGCAGCAATACATATATATTACAGTCAATAATATTTCATTTGTACAAACTGTGTAAGTGACTGACCAATGCATTTTAATATAATATTATATAAAGAAAATGCCAGTGATCTCCAAATTTAACATTCTATGCGTCATGATTTTAAATATGCAAATTTGCATATGTAAACAACTATAGACATCACAGTGTATGTATAATCTCATCAATAATAAAAACATATAGAAACTGGGGTCAATTGTCTGTACTTAACATTTATATAGATGTTCAATGTTACTTAAAGTCTCTCTGTGCTCCATGCACATAATTATCTGTAATATAACAAAACAGAACAACAATGCATGTTCTGTCTTTTAATTCTGTATATTACTAATAATGATGTGAGCCCAGTTAATCAATATTGATTCTTTAAACATTCTAGAAAATCCTTTTCTAAAAAAAAAAATCTAAATGATATAAAGGAAGCATAACTATTCCAGTTCATATCAGCGGATCGTTTGTAGTTTGGGAGGATTAGTGTATAATACACATTTCATTACTAAACAGATCAAATCTTATAGTGCACTGATGAAATCAATTCGCCATAAACTACTGATACATGATATATATATATATATATATATATATATATATATATAGATTAATTATATCCATCTCAACATAATCTGATAATTGGAATATAGTTGATATGCCCACAGTTTATATAAAACCGATCAATCTATATACATATTGAACCATTCTATCACAATTAACAAATCATGATTATTTATAATTTAAATACATAGATTTAAAGCTCAACAATCAGATATATCTAGGATCAGTAAAAAATGTTCCAGTAATATTAATAACAAGGTCATTGCTGATATTATTTTCTGAGGCCTGTCTTATTCTTAAATTCAAACAAATAAAAACAGATACAAATCTAAGAATCAAAATCATGTTCATGGAATCCAATAGAGTACTGATATTATTTGTGGAACACAGTTAATTCAAAATTAACCAAAAAAAAAAAATCTATATCAAATATAGAATTTGTATACACGGATTCAACTTTTGATCCGTCTTACAGTTACAAATAATACATCCCATCTGAAAATTACATCTTTATTCATAATACTGTGAATTTCAGTAAATTTACATGATACTCTATATACAATTAAATTAAAAATCGAACTCAAGAGTAACCATTGGCTTTGATACCGTTGAAGGATTTACTGGATCGATGCACAGTGGAAATCTAACATTTTAAAACCCTAGTTTTATAAATCATTTTGATGTTTCTCTTCAGAAGATCACACATTTTTGCTTCAAAAAAAAAATCATTTCGATATTAGCTGAAATCGTGTACCTTTCACCCTTTTGTTTCTCGAACTTGAACCAATTCAGATTTGGGTATCGAATCGAACGCCTGATTGAAGCTCCTCTATCGGAGATCCACGAACGATGTCCTCCCCTTCGTCAAACAAAGATGAAGCAGATGGAGATTCGTTACTACCAAAATTGGGATTCTAGTTTTTTTAATTTCTCTCGATTTTTCAGTAAAAATAAAATTGAGGATCGCATCCACCTTTTATAAACTTAAAAACTGGATAATTAGTTTGAACGCTTATCCCAAAATATACGTTCAAATTGGGCTGTGAATGAATACCCGAAAAATCCGATATCCGTCTGAATCCGTATCCGAAATATCTGTTATTCGGCATTATCCGAAAAGCGGATACGGATATCCAATATCCGAAATGCTTTTCGGATAGGGATATGGTTATAGTGGTATCCGTATCCGAAAAATATATGTCCGACTAATTGATGTAATATCTATAAATCAAAACAGAAAAATAAATTTAATAATTATTTTGTAACTGTTGAATGTTACTATGATATAAATTTTAGTCCGTTTCTAGTGAAAAATGGTAGTCTTAATGTTTAATTTTGGAATATTTTTGGATATGCTTATGGGTATTAGTATAAAACAATGCTTCATCATCACATTCCTTTATTTTCTTGTTTTTTTTTATAAATATTAGTATAAAAATTATTTTATGTTGAGCCAAACATTTTTATAAATACTCATAAAAATTCATTAATTACTGGCGAAGCGGATAAATATCCGATATCCGTTCGGATTCGAAAATTAAGCGGATACAGATATCCGATATCCGAAAATTAAGCGGATACGGATATCTGATATTCGAAAATAATTTCGGATACGGATGCGGATACAGATATGGGACTATCCGTATCCGAAAGCATCTGTTGACAGCCCTACGTTCAATAACTAAGACTTTTTCAACATTTGATTTCACCTTTTTTTGGGCTGATCTCATCCTTTCAACGTTCTTTTCTGTGACTATATAGGTTACAATGACGTCGGTAATGATTCAAATTATATTTAAATAATATTCAAATATCATTTAAATTATAAACTGTGGTTAGCACCTAGTAATACGCCGTAGTTACCCAAGTTATTGTAATGTCAATAATTTGATACTACCTTTTCTATGATCAGTATTTCTACGTAATATAATCCTTTCAACCGATATATCCAAGATTAAACTCGAGGCACGGAACGTATCATCCTCTTTATAATTTTATCCTTTTATCTTAATCGATGAGTAGATTATTAAAAAACAAATCGATATTTGATCACAGCCATGCATTTCATAATCTCACTCAAACAAGAAGCCAATGGATATCACTATATATATATATATATATATATATATATATATATGGGGGCGGCTATTGGAACACAAAACTAGACACAAACATAGAGACACAGAATCTTGACCATTGGATCTTTTTGTCTTTATGTGAAGAGGTGGAATTCAGGGGGAGATCCAATGGTGTAGATTTTGTGTTCCTTTATTTATGTCTATTTATTGTGTTCAAATAGACTTTCCTTATATATATATATATTATAGGGTTAAATTCCATTTAGACCATTCATAATTTTCAGTCGACTCGAGATATGTCCGATAATCACCTATATCATCTACTCGACTAAAAGCAACTTCTGGTGATATCAAAATACAAATATCCTCAAATAAAATTATAATGATTTCAGGTCAGAGGACCATTACATTACTGTCACTATGAGAATAACTAAAGATATCGTTTATATTCCATGTAGTTTTTCTCATACTGGGTCAGCCCAATACGTTATTCTCCAATACGTAACTATGTCTTGACATTAATATCACGTATATTAATTATCAATGAGATATGATTATCAGTCAATCAACAAACTAGTCTCAATGTTTTATTGTTGTCCTATATTAACAATAAAACTTGACTAGGGACATTTAAAAATTATAATACCTGACATATTATGTAATCTCATGTTCAAGTCACTTACCTGAACTGTATATAACTCTGTATTATTATTCCAAGGACTTCTATCATGTTAATATTTATATAATACAGTAAATATAACATAACAGAAATTTTATTCCAAATAAAATAAAACATCAATAATGTTATTATTATTCACATCTAACAGATTGCCTCTAGGGTACAAACTCTAACAATATTAAGTTAATATTTTATTTGTATGTTTTGCAACAAACTTTTAAAATTTAAGTCGTGGTTTATAAAATGATAAATTATTTTATCCTTTTGGTTTAGTTGTGGCTTAATGCAATTCAATTTTCAAACAAAACTATTTGCTCCTCTAAAATATCATTAGCTATATAACTTGCATAATTGTTTTAGGAAAGATTGTACTTTCAAAGAAAGAACTTTGTGAAGATTACTACCAATATTGCAAATTGTGTTTTCAATGCTAATTTTTTTGTTCAATTGTGGTTTTATTCATTTAGAAGATGCTGAATTTAAAGTTTCTGAAGTATGTGAAATATGCATCCAGTAACTCAAAAGTCAGCCTAGTTCAGTGACAGTGGAACTCAAAAGTCGCTAGGAACTACAGGGAGAAAATGAATGAGAATAAAAAAGTGAGGAAGAAACAAAGGTGGATCTATAAGGAATCTCATTAATTTTTTTGCAGATTAATAAATAATTAGTCAATGTAAATTTGCAGGCGGAGTCAGCAAGGAACTCAGCAAACAAGAGTAGGAATTCAATAACTCATCGTGCAGGATCCAAGTCTTTCCAGCATTACCGCAGGGACTTGGTAAATTTATCAATTATTACTTTTGTATATTGATCAGTTCAGTAATTAACTAAGTGGAATTGATTTATCCAAATTATAATTGCAGGAGCGAGCTCGTGGACATCTCGTGTCTTACGTATATGGATGTATTCACTTACACCCACGCATCCAAGCAAGTAGACGAGGCTGGCAACGTCACATATCAGTGGGGTGATCAGGATTGGGCGACAATTGCATATATATGCATATTTTAAATTCTATTACTCACATCGTTAAGTTTATTAATTACTAGCTTATGTAAAATAAATAAATAAACAACATTCTGTTATTTTTCAACTGAAATTGGTTTTTGCATTATAGGCCAAAATTTCAGGAGGCACAGACACCTGCGCTTGAGGAGTCTGGTCGTGATGAGTTGACATCGGAGGAGGAAGACAACATATTTGACACTGTTATGAATCCGACGCAGCGGAGCAGACGTTATGACTTTAGTAACCTAACGGTAATTAATGCTTTTGCATACATACAACAAATTAGCGTTTAAATATATAGTGTTATAATATTTTATATGCTGACATAACATTTTTGTTATTCATTATATTTGCAGGCTCGACTTGCTCAGAAGGCCTAAGACAAAGCAAAAAATAAGAAGCTTAAAACCATGATTGAGCAGCTGCAGGAGCAGAATCGTTTATAGTTTACACATATGGAGCAGCTTAATCAGAAACTTGCAGCATATGTGCACAATCATGATACTTTTCCTTCATCGTATGGTACTGCTTCCGAAAACAAAGATGACGCTTCAGGTATGTTTTTCTACGTTTGACTTGGAGATGGTGAGGACTTTATTTTGATGTTGTATATCGGAATGGGTGAGGATGATACTTTGGATATATTTTGATGGTTTGTATTTAGTTTGTAGATATGTAACGTTGATGTGTTGGTTTTTGAGATGTTTTGATGGTTTGTTTTGTTTATACTAATGTTTATTTAATTTATATTGGTTTTTAATATTGTTATTGGTATATATGTCTTATATATGTGTGAAATTGATTGGAATTGGATGAGAAATGGAATGTATTAGAAATGGGGTGGCTGGAAGGTAATAGGCTTGCTATTATAAAAAAAATCACCCAGTTTTTCCAGCGGCTACAAACGGTTCCAACGACTTACAGGTCATCGATTTGAAACAGTTTTGAACCGTTTGAAGTCATTGGAGTAGCTATTGGAAACGATCCGTTGGACTTCGTTAACATTATTTCAACGGCTTCAAACGACCGCCAATGGCTCTTAGCCATGGGAGTAGCCGTATTATCTTATAGTGAAGTGTACCTATTTATATATACCCCTACCAAACATCTCATCTAGCACCCTAAGTTTATGAGGATCATTTCACCTAAACCTGTGGTACTTATATATAGCACCGTTCCACCAGTCATCAGATCCATCTAGGTAATCATTCTCGTCATTTCACTCACATCCCGAAAACTGTAACATGCCGTCATATTCCTCCCATAGTCGCTTCAGATTATCTTATTTAGGTACCGTTTGGGTGAATTATTTTGTTCACGACCCTTGAATTCACGTCCGATGCGAATGCAACGAAACCATGCTTTCCAACATATCAAAATAATGCATTTGCATCCAACGCAAGCATAATTAATTGTTTTTTAGCTCTTCAGTTAATCTTTTAATGTTTATTTTAATTACTTCTATTAATGTAAACTAATCACACTTGACTTAAGTGGAGAAGATATAACTGATGATGGTTTATCAACCATTGGAATGTGTAGCTCCCCCATTGCTTCTTTAAGCTTAAGAGGATGTAAAAGAATCAGCGATAGGGGAATATCTCGCTGCTCGGCAAAGAAAGCTCTTTTCGTATAACATTAACTACACTTGATGTAACGACCGGGAATTTCGCTCGATCCGAATCAGTCACTAAACCGATCAAGACCGTTCGAAACGCCTAATTGTTTTGAGAACAAGACAAAATAGAACGCAGACGGAAGAACATTTCACTGTTTATTACAATAATTCCATCAGAATACAAGAATATACAGAGTATGAATAAATATTACACACCATAAATTATCAGAGATTACAATAGATTACATAGCAGCGGAAAATAATACAAAACACAACTGAAGGAGATATACGGATACAAAGCTTTCCGGATATCATTCCAGCTGTAAACCAAGATCCTGTGAATATAAATCTGCAAAACCAAAACTACTAGCTGCCCGTGTCAAAGTAAGGGCACCCAGAGTTTAGGTTAAAATAATAAACTCCAGGTCAGTCATGGGACTGGTGTGAGAACTAAAACAGTTATTAATCTTTATTTTAAAGTTAGGTAAATCAAGGGACCACGCCGTATAACACGGAACGGGTTTCCTCCCAAGAATACCAGTGCATAAAACAAACATCGCAATGCTAAATAAAGAAAAATGAATCTATTATAAGACCCATGTCCCATCACACAATGCAACACAAGCCGGAGGATAGGGTTTTCCTTTATAATAGCCAAAGCATGCTTGATACGTTAAAAAAAATCATTTGATACTATTATAAGTGTATAGTGTCAAAAGAATTTCAATCACAAATATCAATCATAGACGGCATGGGTACCATATATCATGTCGCCATATTAGGCTCTACAATCAAAACCGCACAGTCACATATTGGAAGTTGGATTTCCATCTGTGAACCGAGGCAAAAGATAGTCCTCTACCGAATTCGAGACTCTCTAGCCCGAGCCTCAGGCAAGTACTCTGTCAAGCCTCAGGAGCCACAGGGGCCGGTCCACCGATGTGGATTAAAATGCCTGAACACTACATCTCCCCGCCCTATGGGGCGTAAATGAGCCAACGAATGACTCCATCGGTTCGATAACGACCGATATATCCGAGGTGCCTAGCAACAGCAACAACCACATAAGTCAAACTCGTCAGGGCGTGTAAAACCACTGACGCCACTTCTAGCTAGAAAGAGACGCATGCCCTCCCTGGATCCTTCTCCCATTCTGGTTCACAACCGGGGTGTGAGGCTCGCGAATCCACGTTACACAAAGCTATGCCACATAGGCCGTGCTTTGATCATCACCACAAGACTTTTCTTTTCAAAAGAAGCCTTGATCAATTGCCACTTAGGCATGCCACACAGGAAATTCACTCCATGCGTTTGATATCCATCAATATATAACCCCAGAGCTCGTACGTCTCAGAGAAGGGCATTAAGAAAGAGAATAAATTCTCCGCCGCCAAACAGATATATATTTAATAGAAATCAATCACACAGAATAAAATCCAATGTCAGACACACAGTCCATTTACAAGTCCGTTCTGGGTCTGAACGAAACCGGAGGCACCATGTACCTCGCTTATCCATCGATCTCCAAGTACGTCTGGACGACCACTAACTGATTCCCTCCTCTTGGGTGTACAGCCCAATCAAGATCATCAGTAATCACCCAAACGACGTGAAGACCTCCGGTCTTCAACCACCGTCTTCATCTTCGACACCACGTCGAATCAGTTATTCAGAATGGGATAAACCCGGTCTTTCTGAACAACTCGCGTATATAATAAACACGTGTGACACAAACACAACATACGCCGCAATCCAATTCAGAATATTCTTTTATTCAAATATTCTTATACTTTGGGAAAGGTTCCCATTAATTATATCAAAGATAAATTCTTTTAAATTTATTCTTTAATCTTCCTTTGAATATCACTTAAAACTAGTCGGGATTAACGAACTTTACCGAAGTAATCATTTGTCTTAATTTCCCAACCCTAACCTATTCATCCCATGAAGTAAAACTGGTAATACTTCTTATCTAACACCACAGTGTTATCGTTAAGTTCAATTACCATTTCACGTTCAAATCTAATTAAAGATTTAATTATCGCCTAGAGCAAAACTGGTGATACTCCATTCTCAATCTTTTCAATCTAATTAAAGATTCATTAAAACTCCACTTAGTTTTAATCCTTAATTGGGTTAAAGAATCAGTGTCATTTAAAACACGGTTCACGATAAACCCAAAATCACATTCCATTAAATATCGGGTTAAAGAAAAAGTGTTATTTAAAACATCGTTCACGATAAACCCAAAATCACATTCCATTAATTATCGGGTTAAAGAACAAGTGTTATTTAAAACACCGTTCACGATAAACCCAAAAATCAATACCAATTCAATTCCAATTATTTAATTGGTACACTTCATTAGATCTAAATAAAAAGATTTAATCTTTTTCTCAACTGGGCTTAAGAACAGTGTTAATGAAGGCACCATTCAACCCAAATCACATTTGATATTAAATACAAGGCTCTGAATAGAAAATATATCAGCTTATATTCAATATCAAATTCTACGACCAACAAATATCGTATTAGAAATAACGATATATATATATATATATATATATATCTTTTAAATTTCCATAACAATATCTGTATAATCACGAAATTCAACTTCGAAATATTCCAAAGATAATTTCGATTCAAATCCATTCCAATTCAGTTATTGGAAATCCTGGTTACTTTTGAAACCCCTTTCAAATCCACTTTATTTATTTTAAAAATAAATAGAATTATAACTCTAGTTCAAAACTAGTTCATTTCGATAAAAATCAATTTTTATCTTTTCAAATATGGATTTTTTCATCCTAATTCTTCACAAATCATTTCTAATGATTTTACACAAATTATTACTATTTTCAATAATTTTATTAAGGCCCGTACAGTCGATTTCCATCAACGGCCATCGAACTGCACTTACAGCGACCTTTTTCAAATTTGATTTGGACATAATTCCAAGTCCAACCGTTAGATTTCAAATTTCTAATATTCGTTAGAAAGCTCTTTTCGATACGAACCCAACGGTTCCGGTTTTAGGAGAATCCGACGGTCGGATCTCCCGCAATATCCATTCGAAGTCAATGGTCGAAATTCACGAACTGCCGCGGTGCGGCGCGTTCTATTCAGTCCATTATATATATATATATATATTTCGTCGATTTCCTTTTAAAACGAACTTTATAAATCGTTTTAAATTCGTTTTCGAAAAGATTTCAACTTCATTTCAAATTCAAATCAAAATTGAATTTTTCCTTATAAATTCGTTTTAAATTTATTTCAAATTGATTTCAATTCAAATCGATTTAATTCGAATTTCAATTCATTTCAATTTAATTCGAATTTCAAATCTATTCAATTTAATTCGAATTTCGAAATCACTTTCAATATTCACTTTAATTCGAATTTTGAAATCACTTTCAATATTCATTGAAAAATGAATAAAATCGATATAAATATCGTTCACGTCAAAATGGCGTCAATCTAATCAACACGGCTTCATATATTTCTATTTTCAAATATTCAATTTCAAATATTTCTATTCAAATATTTCTTTTTCAAAAGTGGAATGAGGCCCAATCAATTACCATATAATGTTAATTATATGGATTTTCTACAACACGTGTATACAATAACAACGATGAACAATCAACCATCATTCAAAGTGCATTCTACACTGTATAAGCATCAAATATAAATATTTAACGCTCATAACAGTCTGTCCATCAATCGATCGACATACAACTAATTATTGGGATTAGTGTATGTCATATATCATCCCAATAACCGTGTGGGGTTTCAAACAATCAAACACAGATTTTATTTGTGCAGTTGGGCGATGTGTAAAATTTATCGTCCCAATCAATATCAATCAAATCGGTATATATAAACAAATCTCCGATTTGTTTATAAATATTTATTTTATATACACGTTAAAAATTCTATTTTCAACTATAAAATATTTTTTTACTATATAAATATTTTATTTCATTTCACATCACATGTAACACCCCGCAATTCTGTGACATTAAGATTCTCAAATTAAAGTATAATTAATTTTTAAAAGAAAAATTAAAAGAAAAAGATCCATGCAGTTGTTTAATTTAATTATTGTAACTAACATGAAAAAGAGAAGTAAGGAGAGAACAATAATTATTATTGTTCTAAGACTTATTAACAAAAGCCTCTGTAGCTCAGTTGGTTAAGGCATTGGATTTGTAGCATGGAGGTCGGGGGTTCGAACCCCGGTGGCGGCATAATTTTTTATCTTTGTTTTTGAGAGGGCCAACTGAACATGCAAATATATGTACGTATACAAATTCAAAATTTGAAAGGATAAGAACGTACATATAAGGAAATAAAGAATATATATATATATACATATGAGAATATAAATATATATATATATATATATGCAAAAATATATGTATACGAAAGATTAAATTCAAGATAAGGCTACAGTCAATGAAATATGGCAACATCATTTGAATTTTGAAAATAAAATGAAAGTTGTGCGTATATATATACGCGTAAAATGGTCGTTAGAGGAATTGTATACATATAAGAATATTTCATGTGAATAAAACAGTTAAATAAATTCCAGAAATTCAAAAGTTCGAAAATCAAACTTCTAGGCCAAAACAATTCATTCGAAATTCAAATTTCTACGCCAAAATAGCTTGTGGGACCCAATGCTGACTCAGCACAGCGTGTATGATAAGGTTTGGCTAGATTCATCTACGTATCTGGACTATTTTCTTAACTGGATTCAATGCTGACTCAGCGCTGCGCGTACGATAAGGTCTTGAGCAGCTATATAAACAGCCCTAGTCTTCATTCTCTTTGCACCAATTCTCTTCTATCCTTATGCTGCTAAGATTCATGGCTTCTTCCCCTCCTCTAAATTTTCTTAAATAATTAAAATAAAATATAAATTCAAGACATGGTGATGCTTCTCAAATCTGTTCAAGAGAAGATTCAAATCAAAGTGAAGAATTCAAAGGCTAAATCAACCAAACTCGAGCAACGACATACGAATCTTAGCATCGCTGTTCTTCTATTCTAGATCTAATTTATGTAAGTTGGTTATTTCTAGACTTGAACGTTTTATTTTTTTTTGTGACATGAAATTAAAAGGATATAAGAAAAATGCCTAATCTCTTCACTTGGATCTGTGTTTATTTAAGTTTTTGGATCTAATTCTTGACTATGGCCCGGAACATACTATGACTTTGATTGACGGCCTATGACTATTGAACAAAGAGGATATGCCTATGCCTATGATCACAATTATGAGAACTATGACCATGAACCTATTGCCTTTGAATTACGAACATGAACCTTGATTTGGGACATACAACATATGACTATGACATTGCATATGACAATGACTTATGACTATGGGAATTATTTTCCCTTTTGGACTATGAACATTGCCTATAACTATGAACTTTGCCTATGATTCATAATTAGGAAAATTGTTGCTTAAGTTTTGTGATTATGAAATTGGGTCTAAACCCAATTATCTATTTTATCTGTTCCTTGTTTTTCTTTGGTTTTAGACTGTGGGAATTTACCTATTCAGTTAGGTCTACCCATGTTCTTGAACCTATTCTATCTATTGGTTTTAGACCGTGGGAATTTACCTATTAAGTAAGGTCTACCCATATTCTTGAACCTACGTCGTTATCAAAACCTTTTATGCCAGTTATTATCCCTTTTCATAGCATCTTTGGTTCATTCCCTATTTTCTACGAATCTAGATTTATTTACAATCTAGGTTGAATCACGATTATACGAACGGTGGGAATGCAATTTGGGGAAATATGAAAATGAACATAAATGTAGTTATAAGCTTGGAAATTGGCATAAATTGGGAATATGTGTTACGGCATGTTCATAGGAATGCAAATTGGATAAGTTTGACATATTAAATTTAGTATTAGCAAGTAAGCTAAATTTTAGGCATGAAATGTAAACTAGAATAATAATTCTAGTCTTACCATAAACTGTGAATTAGGAATGTTAAATCAAAATTGTGTTAATTAAAGATTTGGAATAAGTATATTAGCACAATTTTGAATCTAGACATAATTGTGAGAAATTGTCATGTTTAGAATAAATTATGGTTATTGACACTTAATTTGGTATAATTTACATACCAAAAAGTATAAATATGATAAATAAGAGAGAACGGGCCATAATAATAAATGTGGCAATGTACATTAAAAGTGTAATAATGAAATAAGTAAATTAGGAGTAAATTTACTTATAGAATTTGTCATAAATGATAAATTGTTCATTTACCACAAAATATGTAACTTGCATTTAGGTAAAGTTTTGGCCATAAATTATAAACTAGGATATTTAATCTAGTTTTGGCAATGAAATAGGAAATGGCCTGAACTGCAAGTTGGGTTAGGACTTGGCCTAGAATATAAGTATACTAGTGGGCAGGACAAAATGAAAATGGTATAGGCCAAGTTTATTTAAAAAGGGAAAATGGACTTTGAAGATAAATTGTTGACAATTTATATATGGACAAAAGAAAGGTTTTCTCTTTGAATAACACATACACCTGAAAGTTCTAGGGTGACAGAGAGGATAGTGTCTAGGCTTGGGTTTGGAAAATACAAGTTTCCCGCCCTCCCTGGCTATCCCTAACTGATCCGAAGGACGGGATGGTTGTTTTCAAAACCAGATTTGGAAATTAATCAAAAACCCTTTGAACTTAGAAAACATGAATATGCCTAACCCGAGGTTAGACTGAGTTGTGGTGTAAACCTGCCCGGAACCAACCGGCACATCCAGTAACCGCAGCAATATCTATCTAATGTGAGAGGTTGCGGCTTTAATTTATTAATTAAAGCTAGAACAAGAATAGGAGAGTTAACTCCATAGAAACACTTAACCAATTTAACACAGTTAAGCAAGAATGGGTGGGTTAAGTCCATAGAAACACTTAACCAACTTAACACAGTTAAGCTAGAATGGGAAGGTTAAGTCCATAGGAACAATTAACCAACTTAACACAGTTAAGCTAGAATGGGAAGGTTAAGGAACACTTAACCAACTTAGCACAGTTAAAGCTAGAATGGGAGGGTTAAGTCCATGGGAATACTTAGCCAAATTAACATGTTGACTAGACTAGAAGGTGGGGTTAAGTAAAGTTAATACACTTAGCCAATTTAACATGTTAATTAGACTAGAGGTTGGGGTTAAGTAATACACTTAGCCAATTTAATATGTTAGCTGGACCAGACCATAGGGTTAAGTAAACTTGAACGCTTAACCATCAGAATATGATAAATGAATAGAGTTAAGTAAAAAGCATAAAGGGATAACACTTAACCAGTTTAACAGGATAAGGGAAGAGGGTTAAGATAGCTTGAATCGACTAAAGACACTTAACCAATCCAACCTGGTGAGAAAGAAAACTAAGTAGTAAACCTCAGTTGAAAAGGGGACTAAGTAGTAAAACTTAGTTAAGAAAACAAGGAATTTGGAAACTAAGTGGTAAACCGTAGTTAGTAGAACTAAGTAGTAATTCTTAGTATAACACGAAGGAGCAGACATCCATCTGGTTTTAAGAAGGCTCCAACGAATTGGGTTACGAAGCCCGAGGCTTCAAGGGGACGTGAGGGTACTCTTGGTATCCCTCTTTGAGGCTGTAGATGATCCGCTTGGGCGCACAGAGGTTAAGGTCTGTGATAGAAGAGCCAAGGGTCTGCCTTGGTTGCAATATATATATATATATATATATATATATATATATATATATATATGGCAACCTAAAGACTCGGATGGACCAGGGTGATTCGGCGAGAAATCGGAAGCCCTGTGATAGCAACTCGTCGTCTACCATCCATCTTCAGTCAAGCGAGACACGTGAAGCGGGAAGGCTGGAGGACTCATACGGATCACATACTTGCTATCTAGTTGTGGTTGCGGGGTGTTGTTGGCCATAGAATTAGTGGGGCAGATAGGGGCCTTCGTACAATTCTCATTTTACAAGGGTGGCCTTCCATTAGTTGAGGGAGGGGTCGAGTGGGACCATAGCCACTGGAAAAACAGACCTTAGCATCTGCATTGGCAGATATTGAAAGCTCCCGACCGAGTTCCATATTTCTAGAGTTGCCCTGACAGCGGAACTCGGATCGCACATTACTGGACATGTGCATCTAGACAAGCGATAACGATTCGCGATACATGCGTGGGAAAAGTCTAGGAACATGTACCACCCTAGGTGGTGTGTCCTAGACTAAAGGGCATCGTTCGACAGGTAGCATAATCCCTAGTTTGGAACTAGGTGGCATAAACCCTGAATCCAAGAAGCATTCAGAAATATAGCGTAAGTTCTAGTTGAATCAAGAAGGCACTTGATAGAAAACCCTAGATTAGATCTAGGTAATTAAATAATAAATGGATGCCTGAAGGCGACGGAAACTACAGGGATTGGGATCACGTTATCGTTACTAGTAGGGACACTAGTTAGGCAGTGCAAAGATATAGAAACCAAAATAATAAGGTAATAGCGAAGCAGAGAAAGTATTAAAGTATATCCAGTTTATCTTGCCTTAGTATATCTTGTGGTAATCTTATCTTATCCTGTTGACCCTATCATCATGGTATTGTCTTGTATTCAGTTAATTCATGTCGTTTCATTTTTCCCTGTTCACATGCTAGAAGTTACTGACTTACTCAGGCTTTATGTCTGACTCTGTTTTTCTTTCGCTTCTTTTCTTCCATTTCCCCTCCCCCCCCCCCCCCCAGGTAGTTTAGGAGGGAATAGTATAACTCAGGATTAGATTGGACCGTTGCTCTTTCCCCAGCTTGAAGATTTGACGAAGTCATCCTTGAATTCTCTTTCAGATGCTATGGCTGGCTCTTGCTACATTAGGGAATATAAAATGTTGTTTTATGCTTCTTTATTTTGTAAAGACAGATGATACTCTGATATTGTAAAAGAATCTTGTACAGACTATTTTATCAATAAAGCAAAGTTCTATTTTCCGCTGTTTAATATTTGTCTGTCTTGTAATTTATTTGCATCTTTTACCCAAAATGCTCCACAGAACTTAGTGCATTCCCTTTGTGAGTGACACTAACGGACGTGGGGTGTTACACGTGGTATCAGAGCTGAAGGTTACCGGATCAGATAAAAGATTTGAAAAATTATTTTCAAAAGGTTTTTAAAGAAGCATTTTTAAAAGAAAGGATTTGTTTTAAAGGCATATTCCCCAAAGCCATACGCATTGTCTCCTCTTCCTCTGTTTGAATTCTTGTCTCCTTCTTTCTTGAGTCTCTGGGGCTCCTAGCTTTCTGGGAGGTAACCTCATCGAAGGGCAAAGTAGTGCCCGACTTCCATCTATAGCCGTAGTTGTTTCACTTATGGCCAGTCTTCTTTCAAGGTTATAGGGTTTTCCGTGCGATGGAGGCGGCTTTCGAGAGATTTGCCAATGTGGTTACACACGGAAAAGGATGAGGAGTTTGGCAAAAGAGCACAACCCAAGGATGAGGAAAATCATGGATGTAGACTTGGCTCACAAAGGAGGAAGGGATTATAAAACCTAAGACAAGAGGAAGTATCTTTACTCGGGTATGATAGGGCATATAATTAAGGACGAGGGCAAGAACAAAGGACAAGATTTTCAGAAGGGCAAGTACATACTATGCGTACCTAGGAGAAAGGTAGTAAAGTTCTGTTGGAAGAGTCTAGTTTTTCTGTTCGTACTCTTTCCTTTTTAGCGCTTCGCATTTGTTCATATTTACTTCCATACTTGAGTCTCTGCAACTTAGTACTTGTATAGTAAGAAGATCCCAATCAGTCTCAAACCCAGTGGGTGGTTCGACCCGTTTATTTTTGGTTAGTAGGGGTTTGAATATCTATCGAGTTTGCTTATATCATATCACGTCGATCATCTAAAATCGGAGGAGATATTCCCTAGATACTTATCTGATATTGGTTTAGGCCTTTGGGGCTTGTACTTGAGGAATGTCGAGTTCGACTAGGATGGTTTGCGTGAGAGATGAATAGTTGTGACAGGCGCTCTAAAAAGCGTGTAGTGAACTTTCAACCCTTATAGTTATGGCATGGTGGATAAGGGAGAGACCTCTAATCATACACTTGGTACCGTGATTAACATCTGTTTATTTTGGAAATGGAGGTTAGGAACTTCACAATCGTGAAGATAAATTGGTTAAGATACAGTGGAGTAAAGCTCAAGAAGGCTAGATACTAGCAACATGCCCTTTTTCCTTAAGGGTGCATCCTTGATTTCTCTGTTTAGGAGCTTTACGCATAGTTGTTTCTCTCTTTCCAAAGTATATCCTCTAGGTCGTATCTGCGATCCTTAGGTAGAAGCCAATGGATGTAAACATGTATTTGAAACATGTTATGGTTGAATGGTTGCAAGTGGTTGCAAATGGTTGCTCGTGGATGCATATGCATACGTATTAGGCACTAGATCAAGTTCGGACGCTCTCATATTGCATTTACAAATATGCATTTGTTTATAAGTTGAACCTGATATGATATCATATGGACGTTGCCTATGGATGAATGGCTGTGCACGCATGTAGTATTTACATGACTAGGGATGTTTGCATGCATGATTGAACGCATGGCACCAACATGATTTGCATTAAGGAGGTCAACTGAATCAGTGGACCGCCAGATTTTGCATTAGATAGAGACATATACACACACTATGCATATGAACAAGAAAGCATTAGAAATCTTTTAAGGACAATGAATGCCTGTGATTGAATGGTTGAGTAGATGGGTGATTGGATGGTAGGACACATTCTTCCTAACTTGAAGATTTCGGGGACGAAATCCTTTTAAGTGGGGGAGAATGTAACACCCCGTAATTCTGTGACATTAAGATTCTCAAATTAAAGTATAATTAATTTTTAAAAGAAAAATTAAAAGAAAAAGATCCATGCAGTTGTTTAATTTAAGTATTGTAACTAACATGAAAAAGAGAAGTAAGGAGAGAACAATAATTATTATTGTTCTAAGACTTATTAACAAATGCCTCTGTAGCTCAGTTGGTTAAGGCATTGGATTTTTAGCATGGAGGTCGGGGGTTCGAACCCCGGCGGCGGCATAATTTTTTATCTTTGTTTTAGAGAGGGCCAACTGAACATGCAAATATATGTACGTATACAAATTAAAAATTTGAAAGGATAATAACGTACATATAAGGAAATAAAGAATATATATATATACATATGAGAATATAAATATATATATATGCAAAATATATGTATACGAAAGATAAAATTCAAGATAAGGCTACAGTCAATGAAATATGGCAACATCATTTGAATTTTGAAAATAAAATGAAAGTTGTGCGTATATATATACGCGTAAAATGGTCGTTAGAGGAATTGTATACATATAAGAATATTTCATGTGAATAAAACAGTTAAATAAATTCCAGAAATTCAAAAGTTCGAAAATCAAACTTCTAGGCCAAAACAATTCATTCGAAATTCAAATTTCTACGCCAAAATAGCTTGTGGGACCCAATGCTGACTCAGCACAACGTGTATGATAAGGTTTGGCTAGATTCATCTACGTATCTGGACTATTTTCTTAACTGGATTCAATGCTGACTCAGCGCTGCGCGTACGATAAGATCTTGAGCAGCTATATAAACAGCCCTAGTCTTCATTCTCTTTGCACCAATTCTCTTCTATCCTTATGCTGCTAAGATTCGTGGCTTCTTCCCCTCCTCTAAATTTTCTTAAATAATTAAAATAAAATATAAATTCAAGACATGGTGATGCTTCTCAAATCTGTTCAAGAGAAGATTCAAATCAAAGTGAAGAATTCAAAGGCTAAATCAACCAAACTCGAGCAACGACATACGAATCTTAGCATCGCTGTTCTTCTATCCTAGATCTAATTTATGTAAGTTGGTTATTTCTAGACTTGAACGTTTTATTTTTTTTTGTGACATGAAATTAAAAGGATATAAGAAAAATGCCTAATCTCTTCACTTGGATCTGTGTTTATTTAAGTTTTTGGATCTAATTCTTGACTATGGCCCGGAACATACTATGACTTTGATTGACGGCCTATGACTATTGAACAAAGAGGATATGCCTATGCCTATGATCACAATTATGAGAACTATGACCATGAACCTATTGCCTTTGAATTACGAACATGAACCTTGATTTGGGACATACAACATATGACTATGACATTGCCTATGACAATGACTTATGACTATGGGAATTATTTTCCCTTTTGGACTATGAACATTGCCTATAACTATGAACTTTGCCTATGATTCATAATTAGGAAAATTGTTGCTTAAGTTTTGTGATTATGAAATTGGGTCTAAACCCGATTATCTATTTTATCTGTTCCTTGTTTTTCTTTGGTTTTAGACTGTGGGAATTTACCTATTCAGTTAGGTCTACCCATGTTCTTGAACCTATTCTATCTATTGGTTTTAGACCGTGGGAATTTACCTATTAAGTTAGGTCTACCCATATTCTTGAACCTACGTCGTTATCAAAACCTTTTATGCCAGTTATTATCCCTTTTCATAGCATCTTTGGTTCATTCCCTATTTTCTACGAATCTAGATTTATTTACAATCTAGGTTGAATCACGATTATACGAACGGTGGGAATGCAATTTGGGGAAATATGAAAATGAACATAAATGTAGTTATAAGTTTGGAAATTGGCATAAATTGGGAATATGTGTTACGGCATGTTCATAGGAATGCAAATTGGATAAGTTTGACATATTAAATTTAGTATTAGCAAGTAAGCTAAATTTTAGGCATGAAATGTAAACTAGAATAATAATTCTAGTCTTACCATAAACTGTGAATTAGGAATGTTAAATCAAAATTGTGTTAATTAAAGATTTGGAATAAGTATATTAGCACAATTTTGAATCTAGACATAATTGTGAGAAATTGTCATGTTTAGAATAAATTATGGTTATTGACACTTAATTTGGTATAATTTACATACCAAAAAGTATAAATATGATAAATAAGAGAGAACGGGCCATAATAATAAATGTGGCAATGTACATTAAAAGTGTAATAATGAAATAAGTAAATTAGGAGTAAATTTACTTATAGAATTTGTCATAAATGATAAATTGTTCATTTACCACAAAATATGTAACTTGCATTTAGGTAAAGTTTTGGCCATAAATTATAAACTAGGATATTTAATCTAGTTTTGGCAATGAAATAGGAAATGGCCTGAACTGCAAGTTGGGTTAGGACTTGGGCCTAGAATATAAGTATACTAGTGGGCAGGACAAAATGAAAATGGTATAGGCCAAGTTTATTTAAAAAGGGAAAATGGACTTTGAAGATAAATTGTTGACAATTTATATATGGACAAAAGAAAGGTTTTCTCTTTGAATAACACATACACCTGAAAGTTCTAGGGTGACAGAGAGGATAGTGTCTAGGCTTGGGTTTGGAAAATACAAGTTTCCCGCCCTCCCTGGCTATCCCTAACTGATCCGAAGGACGGGATGGTTGTTTTCAAAACCAGATTTGGAAATTAATCAAAAACCCTTTGAACTTAGAAAACATGAATATGCCTAACCCGAGGTTAGACTGAGTTGTGGTGTAAACCTGCCCGGAACCAACCGGCACATCCAGTAACCGCAGCAATATCTATCTAATGTGAGAGGTTGCGGCTTTAATTTATTAATTAAAGCTAGAACAAGAATAGGAGAGTTAACTCCATAGAAACACTTAACCAATTTAACACAGTTAAGCAAGAATGGGTGGGTTAAGTCCATAGAAACACTTAACCAACTTAACACAGTTAAGCTAGAATGGGAAGGTTAAGTCCATAGGAACACTTAACCAACTTAACACAGTTAAGCTAGAATGGGAAGGTTAAGGAACACTTAACCAACTTAGCACAGTTAAAGCTAGAATGGGAGGGTTAAGTCCATGGGAATACTTAGCCAAATTAACATGTTGACTAGACTAGAAGGTGGGGTTAAGTAAAGTTAATACACTTAGCCAATTTAACATGTTAATTAGACTAGAGGTTGGGGTTAAGTAATACACTTAGCCAATTTAATATGTTAGCTGGACCAGACCATAGGGTTAAGTAAACTTGAACGCTTAACCATCAGAATATGATAAATGAATAGGGTTAAGTAAAAAGCATAAAGGGATAACACTTAACCAGTTTAACAGGATAAGGAAAGAGGGTTAAGATAGCTTGAATCGACTAAAGACACTTAACCAATCCAACCTGGTGAGAAAGAAAACTAAGTAGTAAACCTCAGTTGAAAAGGGGACTAAGTAGTAAAACTTAGTTAAGAAAACAAGGAATTTGGAAACTAAGTGGTAAACCGTAGTTAGTAGAACTAAGTAGTAATTCTTAGTATAACACGAAGGAGCAGACATCCATCTGGTTTTAAGAAGGCTCCAACGAATTGGGTTACGAAGCCCGAGGCTTCAAGGGGACGTGAGAGTACTCTTGGTATCCCTCTTTGAGGCTGTAGATGATCCGCCTGGGCGCACAGAGGTTAAGGTCTGTGATAGAAGAGCCAAGGGTATGCCTTGGTTGCAATATATATATATATATATATATATATATATATGGCAACCTAAAGACTCGGATGGACCAGGGTGATTCGGCGAGAAATCGGAAGCCCTGTGATAGCAACTCGTCGTCTACCATCCATCTTCAGTCAAGCGAGACACGTGAAGTGGGAAGGCTGGAGGACTCATACGGATCACATACTTGCTATCTAGTTGTGGTTGCGGGGTGTTGTTGGCCATAGAATTAGTGGGGCAGATAGGGGCCTTCGTACAATTCTCATTTTACAAGGGTGGCCTTCCATTAGTTGAGGGAGGGGTCGAGTGGGACCATAGCCACTGGAAAAACAGACCTTAGCATCTGCATTGGCAGATATTGAAAGCTCCCGACCGAGTTCCATATTTCTAGAGTTGCCCTGACAGCGGAACTCGGACCGCACATTACTGGACATGTGCATCTAGACAAGCGATAACGATTCGCGATACATGCGTGGGAAAAGTCTAGGAACATGTACCACCCTAGGTGGTGTGTCCTAGACTAAAGGGCATCGTTCGACAGGTAGCATAATCCCTAGTTTGGAACTAGGTGGCATAAACCCTGAATCCAAGAAGCATTCAGAAATATAGCGTAAGTTCTAGTTGAATCTAGAAGGCACTTGATAGAAAACCCTAGATTAGATCTAGGTAATTAAATAATAAATGGATGCCTGAAGGCGACGGAAACTACAGGGATTGGGATCACGTTATCGTTACTAGTAGGGACACTAGTTAGGCAGTGCAAAGATATAGAAACCAAAATAATAAGGTAATAGCGAAGCAGAGAAAGTATTAAAGTATATCCAGTTTATCTTGCCTTAGTATATCTTGTGGTAATCTTATCTTATCCTGTTGACCCTATCATCATGGTATTGTCTTGTATTCAGTTAATTCATGTCGTTTCATTTTTTCCTGTTCACATGCTAGAAGTTACTGACTTACTCAGGCTTTATGTCTGACTCTGTTTTTCTTTCGCTTCTTTTCTTCCATTTCCCCTCCCCCCCCCCCCCCCAGGTAGTTTAGGAGGGAATAGTATAACTCAGGATTAGACTGGACCGTTGCTCTTTCCCCAGCTTGAAGATTTGACGAAGTCATCCTTGAATTCTCTTTCAGATGCTATGACTGGCTCTTGCTACATTAGGGAATATAAAATGTTGTTTTATGCTTCTTTATTTTGTAAAGACGGATGATACTCTGATATTGTAAAAGAATCTTGTACAGACTATTTTATCAATAAAGCAAAGTTCTATTTTCCGCTGTTTAATATTTGTCTGTCTTGTAATTTATTTGCATCTTTTACCCAAAATGCTCCACAGAACTTAGTGCATTCCCTTTGTGAGTGACACTAACGGACGTGGGGTGTTACACGTGGTATCAGAGCTGAAGGTTTCCGGATCAGATAAAAGATTTGAAAAATTATTTTCAAAAGGTTTTTAAAGAAGCATTTTTGAAAGAAAGGATTTGTTTTAAAGGCATATTCCCCAAAGCCATACGCATTGTCTCCTCTTCCTCTGTTTGAATTCTTGTCTCCTTCTTTCTTGAGTCTCTGGGGCTCCTAGCTTTCTGGGAGGTAACCTCATCGAAGGGCAAAGTAGTGCCCGACTTCCATCTATAGCCGTAGTTGTTTCACTTATGGCCAGTCTTCTTTCAAGGTTATAGGGTTTTCCGTGCGATGGAGGCGGCTTTCGAGAGATTTGCCAATGTGGTTACACACGGAAAAGGATGAGGAGTTTGGCAAAAGAGCACAACCCAAGGATGAGGAAAATCATGGATGTAGACTTGGCTCACAAAGGAGGAAGGGATTATAAAACCTAAGACAAGAGGAAGTATCTTTACTCGGGTATGATAGGGCATATAATTAAGGACGAGGGCAAGAACAAAGGACAAGATTTTCAGAAGGGCAAGTACATACTATGCGTACCTAGGAGAAAGGTAGTAAAGTTCTGTTGGAAGAGTCTAGTTTTTCTGTTCGTACTCTTTCCTTTTTAGCGCTTCGCATTTGTTCATATTTACTTCCATACTTGAGTCTCTGCAACTTAGTACTTGTATAGTAAGAAGATCCCAATCAGTCTCAAACCCAGTGGGTGGTTCGACCCGTTTATTTTTGGTTAGTAGGGGTTTGAATATCTATCGAGTTTGCTTATATCATATCACGTCGATCATCTAAAATCGGAGGAGATATTCCCTAGATACTTATCTGATATTGGTTTAGGCCTTTGGGGCTTGTACTTGAGGAATGTCGAGTTCGACTAGGATGGTTTGCGTGAGAGATGAATAGTTGTGACAGGCGCTCTAAAAAGCGTGTAGTGATCTTTCAACCCTTATAGTTATGGCATGGTGGATAAGGGAGAGACCTCTAATCATACACTTGGTACCGTGATTAACATCTGTTTATTTTGGAAATTGAGGTTAGGAACTTCACAATCGTGAAGATAAATTGGTTAAGATATAGTGGAGTAAAGCTCAAGAAGGCTAGATACTAGCAACATGCCCTTTTTCCTTAAGGGTGCATCCTTGATTTCTCTGTTTAGGAGCTTTACACATAGTTGTTTCTCTCTTTCCAAAGTATATCCTCTAGGTCGAATCTGCGATCCTTAGGTAGAAGCCAATGGATGTAAACATGTATTTGAAACATGTTATGGTTGAATGGTTGCAAGTGGTTGCAAATGGTTGCTCGTGGATGCATATGCATACGTATTAGGCACTAGATCAAGTTCGGACGCTCTCATATTGCATTTACAAATATGCATTTGTTTATAAGTTGAACCTGATATGATATCATATCGACGTTGCCTATGGATGAATGGATGTGCACGCATGTAGTATTTACATGACTAGGGATGTTTGCATGCATGATTGGACGCATGGCACCAACATGATTTGCATTAAGGAGGTCAACTGAATCAGTGGACCGCCAGATTTTGCATTAGATAGAGACATATACACACACTATGCATATGAACAAGAAAGCATTAGAAATCTTTTAAGGACAATGAATGCCTGTGATTGAATGGTTGAGTAGATGGGTGATTGGATGGTAGGACACATTCTTCCTAACTTGAAGATTTCGGGGACGAAATCCTTTTAAGTGGGGGAGAATGTAACACCCCGTAATTCTGTGACATTAAGATTCTCAAATTAAAGTATAATTAATTTTTAAAAGAAAAATTAAAAGAAAAAGATCCATGCAGTTGTTTAATTTAAGTATTGTAACTAACATGAAAAAGAGAAGTAAGGAGAGAACAATAATTATTATTGTTCTAAGACTTATTAACAAAAGCCTCTGTAGCTCAGTTGGTTAAGGCACTGGATTTTTAGCATGGAGGTCGGGGGTTCGAACCCCAGCGGCGGCATAATTTTTTATCTTTGTTTTAGAGAGGGCCAACTGAACATGCAAATATATGTACGTATACAAATTAAAAATTTGAAAGGATAATAACATACATATAAGGAAATAAAGAATATATATATATATACATATGAGAATATAAATATATATATATGCAAAATATATGTATACGAAAGATAAAATTCAAGATAAGGCTACAGTCAATGAAATATGGCAACATCATTTGAATTTTGAAAATAAAATGAAAGTTGTGCGTATATATATACGTGTAAAATGGTCGTTAGAGGAATTGTATACATATAAGAATATTTCATGTGAATAAAACAGTTAAATAAATTCCAGAAATTCAAAAGTTCGAAAATCAAACTTCTAGGCCAAAACAATTCATTCGAAATTCAAATTTCTACGCCAAAATAGCTTGTGGGACCCAATGCTGACTCAGCACTGCGTGTATGATAAGGTTTGGCTAGATTCATCTACGTACCTGGACTATATTCTTAAATGGGTTCAATGCTGACTCAGTGCTGCGTGTACGATAAGGTCTTGAGCAGCTATATAAACAGCCCTAGTCTTCATTCTCTTTGCACCAATTCTCTTCTATCCTTATGCTGCTAAGATTCATGGCTTCTTCCCCTCCTCTAAATTTTCTTAAATAATTAAAATAAAATATAAATTCAAGACCTGGAGATGCTGCTCAAATCTGTTCAAGAGAAGATTCAAATCAAAGTGAAGAATTCAAAGGCTAAATCAACAAACCTCGAGCAACGACATACGAATCTTAGCATCGCCGTTCTTCTATTCTAGATCTAATTTCTGTAAGTTGGTTATTTCTTGACTTGAACGTTTCATTTTTATTTGCGACATGAAATTAAAAGGATATAAGAAAAATGCCTAATCTCTTCACTTGGATCTGTGTT
>JASFAX010003889.1:0-41139 GCA_030737875.1 Allium sativum
CTCGGATATTCCACATCTGTATTTCTTAGGCAAATGGGCTCTAACTTGGAGTGAAGCCCCAATCTTCCGCGAAGTCTTTCCAAGCTATACTTTCCTACATGAGTTTTTTTAATCATCCTTGAGATATATTTCTTACTCGTGTTATTCTCCATTGTGCAATTGTTAGTAGAAGGACCGTGTATTCTACTTTGCAGACAGTCTCAATCTACTGATTGAGATCTAGGTCCTCCAGTTTTCCAAAGAACCATTTCAACAGACTTTAACACCCTCCGAGAAGTTATGCTATAGGTTGGGCTGCAGTAGATTGATTTCCTTTTCCCATGTTCACATCCATACCAATGACCAAGTTCTTATTTTTTCATCATCTGACAAAAACATCTTATCTATATTTTAGGCAGTTCTGCGTAGAGATTTTGATTCATTCCGAAGTTGTTGTCCCTATAGAGCGCATTTCCATTCCTTTGGCCAAAATTTGATTCGCATCAATAATATGCACCTTCTTCCCTTGACTTTGGTTCCGTCTTAGCCTATCAGAATGAATGAATGTGCATGTACTTATAAATTGACATCCACTCTAGTAGCTCCAACATTAGGCAAAGAAGCGAGTGCAAACAAAGCTTCCACTTATTCATAAGGGCAATGCTATTGAGTTCCTTCAGTTTATCCATATTCTTCACCACCTTTTCGAATTGTTTCTAGTGATGACATCTCCTAGGGAGTGAGATCCATTTGGACCGTTTACTTCCCTACCAGCATAGGTTACATTTATATTTTCTCCGATAGCTGTAAAACCACTAAATTTGCTTGTTTTCCTCTTCGGATGTATCCTTCTTTCAAGTAGCAAGCAATCTATAGACTTCCAAATGATAGATCTGATCTCTAAACCTTACAAATATACAGTAGATATCTTAGATCTTCTCTTTTGCTCGAGTTCTCAATGAAAGCACCAAATGTTAATGCTGAAAATGACATTAACCTAAGATTCATGTGAAACCAACACTTTTTTATAAGAAATTACGTCAACTCACAATATATTTGATACAAATACCTAGAATAAATAAAAATGAAAGAAATAAAGAAGAGGAAAAAAGACAACATGAGAATTATCGTAGTTCGGTTATTAATTAAGTCTTCCCCACTTTTAGAAGATTAATAACGTTCCACCTCCTATTACAGGCTTTTTAGTATGAGAGATTTAACAGATGCCCTAGAAATGTCATCATAAATACATGTCCTGAACGGTGTACATCATAATGGATTACCTTGTGATTGGTCTTGGCAAGGAATTATGTTAGACAAGTGCTTTACCTGAGTATAGGCAGAGAAAATATGAATCCTTTGCATGTAAGAGGTATGCTGATATTTGTAGGAATTAGGAGTCAGACCGTGGCAAGATATTGCATCAATAGGCTTAGACAGGAAGCCTTATTAGAAAAATCTAGTACATTTGAGTAAATTTGATGGATCTGGTCCAATCCATTGTATTTGATGTCTTCAGCGACTCTTCTGGCCTTTCTATGTCCTTGTGGTGCCCCCGCCAAGTTTTGTAGTATTTGATCTTCGTTTGATAGTACTATATACTTGGGCTACATTGAACATATTTTCAATCTATATTATCCATCAAGTATCTTGAGTTAGAGACATTTACCAACCGTTTGATTGGGCTACCAAAAGCAGTCTAGGCCCACACGACTCAGCACATCTTATGGTAAAACAACTCAAAAGTGTCGTCCAAACTCTCTGGAATCAAGCCAAGATAGTGTCGTATAAGTATGGGCGTCCTAGCTCATCGAAACCACTTTCATATGGCTAAGTGCTCGAGAATCGGTATAAACTGCCCTTTCGGATCAGTATGTATCCCTAAGCTCTAGACGACCCAGCAAATTCACCAAAGTGCTTAGGGATCGATATTCATAAATTTATATTCCCAGAGTACAAGATCAAACTCAACTCCTAGCTTCCATCCAAAATTTCTAAGAGTAGCGGGATCGGCATTTCCATAGACCCCCAGGATTGGTACTCTTGAGGGAGCTCCAGTACCGGTGCTTCCTACTCACATCTCAAGAAGCACCAAAATAAGGCAAGTCTTCAAGGATTAGTTCCACTACAAGCCTTCATAATTGGAATTTTCGAAGCAACTCCGTATTCTCCTAGAGCTTCCAAGATCGGTAATGGGAAATTCATATCTTCAGATATGAAGTCAGCTTTCAAAAAGAAGTCATGACTTCGAGATGCAATAAAAAGAAGCTAAGGCTTCTTGGATCGGTATCGATCTCGGGATCGGTCCTGATATCGAAAGACAAAAAATGTGGGCTTTCAGGCCTACGTGCCTCTCACATTTCCTACTCCTACCTTCTCCCATCACCTATAAATACCCCATTATGATATGAGATAAAATTTGACTCTTTCTCTTTTAAACTTTGAGAAGAATATATTGATTCTTGGACTCTCAAGCTAACTCCATAAATTCATAAAGAAGAAGTTTACCTCCTTCTTGGACATTTGGACTTTTTAGGCTGCCTCGTCATTTTGGGAAGAAGGACCTTAGAACCATTTTGGACTTAGTTGAACATATTTTCCACTATTGCAAATGTATTTGCTTGAGGATATTGTTCCCACCATTGTAACTTCAACATAGAAGTGAATAAAAGAGCAAAACCTTCAAAGTGGATGTAGGTTCTCATGAACCGAACTACTATAAACCTCATGTGATCTACTTTATTGCATTTTCCTTACGTAAAACATTTGTTTTCATTGACATGGAACCTTTGGGCGTTATGTCAACTTTTGTACATCAACATTCTGGTGTTTCATTGAGACACTAAAGACATCATCTTTCTACCATTCTTCTACCAAAACTTGGAGTTATACTTAGGTCTTCTTAGATTTACCAGCAAGGTTTGTTTGAAATGGTTAAAGAAGGAAAATCTACTAGAATTGGACTTTAAATGGCTACTACTGACCAAGAGTCACCCATCCAGTAACAACCTTTTCCTGAAACTCCAACCATCATGAATATGACTACATCTCAACCTTTTGAGGCTCTGGTACCCAAGCCCAATTTGTCAAAGCCATGAAAAAATTGGAAGAAGCACAAAGAAGCCTCAGCTAGAAAATCAAGCACATCCTTGAGTTAATGTAATGGATTCAAGAATATGCACAATGAGATGTCTTTCACCTTCGAGCACATTGGAGCACTCAGTGTCCTCCAAATTACATCTCTTCAAGCTCTAATTTTGTTTCCCTCTACAGTGATTAAAGCCAACGTCGGAGAATCAACCATGATGGTGCCAAAACCACCATTAAAGAGGGAACACGTCATCCCAACCATTCCCAATTTATGCCTAATCTCGATCAAAGGACTAGTTCTTAAACCCACACTATGTAAGATCGACCCGCCACAATCTAGAACTTGGCGCCTGTGCTTCGAGCAACAAACAAGGTCCAAGTTCCTACCTTCCAACCTCGGCAAAAATCAAAGAATCAAGGTTGAAGACTCTCTAGATAAAGATGACATTCATCTAGGAAGACCTCCAAGGCCACGAACTCCCGTGCTGGATCACGGCCATTGGGATCCAATTGAGATACGAACCCCCATCCTCGCCAACTTGATCCATAGCATCATGCATGAATCCTACGGGCACGACACCGATGATTGGGAAACTAGTGTGAGACATAACCTCTTCACTGGAGATGCGATTGACATTAAATAGCCCAGACACTTCAACATACCGCAGACAGATGCTTACTCGAGGAAAACATACCATCGAGACTTCATAAACCGTTATGAATCGCATATGGATTTATCTCGTACCACGGATGCTGTGAAGTGAAACTGGTTCGTCGGTTTTTAAGAAGTCGTACCTCTTTTATGGTTCTCTCAACTCCCACCGAGAAACATCTCAACCTTTAGTCAGCTCGCCATGTAATTGATCAAACAGATCAGGATGCATGTTGCAAAACCCGGAGACATCCTGACAATCTCAGATATTTTCCAAGGACCCAATGAAACACATAAAAACTACTTGGAAAGCTTTAGTGATTCCTTGACTGAAATAGAGGATCCAGATCCCTGTACTATCCTCATCCAGCTTGCAAAGGTCGTACTTTCCAGTTCCAAATTTGAAGCATGGATTGACCAAAAGCAACCAAAGACTTTGGAAATGTTCTACAAGAAGACCAAACAATTCCTATGCTAAGAAGTGGTGCATAGGAATCGAGATCCGCGTTATGGAAATTTTCTTCGAGATGAAGTCCAAAGATCTAACAACTCCAGTCCCAATGCTTCGAGCAGACCAACTGAAAGAGGAAACAATGGAGGTAGACACTACAAGAAGAAGATTCAGCTAAGACTCTGGTCTTTTGGCAACTAGTCTCAATTCAATGACTCCCTCGAGAACATTTACATCGAATCCTGAAACACTTTCAAGTACAGAAAGTCAAATTCTAGAGAGTGATCAAATGAAGATAAAGAATCTAGAAAAAAATGATGGTTCCATAGTGTGTACAACCACGACGCAAATAAGTGCCACCACATGGGGGATGACATTAAAAAACTCATTCCTAAGAAAATCTTGAACAGTATAGACAAGGTCGCTCGAATGAAATTCTCGAACCGTCCAACGCTCACCAAGAATTTCGACTAACGACAACATTGGCTAACGACTAGATCCCTAAGGATTGCGTTTTCGACCCAGCAAGGTTGTACCAAAAATAAGTGGCTTAAATAGATATACCACACCTAATGTCTCATCCTGTTTAGTTACACCATATGTAAACCTTGCTATTTATTTTCAAAGATTAGTTTGATCGTAGCCTTATAGTCCAACATGCTATTTGAAGTTAGGGACATGACCTACTGAAATGTAGCCCTTGTTCGCGTAGTATGTTAAGTTGTGGAAAACTACCGACTTGCATGCACGAGCGTTGTAACTTGAGTTTTTATTAAGACTCAAAACTTGTGGAGTGCTCCGTCCTCCACAAGATGACTCGAGTCACGAACCAACGACGAGGCCAAGTATAAATAACTTGTGATGCTTATTAAATTAAGCGTCCAACTCTATCCCTTAGTCTTTGGACTTGGGGGCAACCCACCAGTTGAGTAAGTGTGATACCAACCGCTTTCTTAGCTAACTCAGATCCTCAGAGTTGGTTCCGAGTATAAAACTGGTGAATCAACAACACCTTCAGCTCTAACCCGAACGATATGATGGGAGAATATAAAGGACGAACCAATGGCGTCCACCCTTAGCTCCTTCTAACTGGGGATCGACGAATGAAAGGAGGTCTCGAGATTGGAGCTATTGAGCCCTGACTTCACAACGAATTGAGACTAACGAATGAAGGAAAGTCTTGGGAGTAAAGCTGGTTTAATCGAACTTAAGACGACTTGAGTTTCTCATCAGTGAAGTCTCAAACAACCCAAATCAAAGTGCTACGACAAGTTACCTTACAAGAGTATGACAATCGGAAAGAGTAAAAATACTAGAGCACTTAGGACAAACTCCTACATTGATGCAGTGGTCCTCGAGGCATTCACAGGGAAATCCGGTCTTGAGGCTTCTTCCTGCCCTATCTCCCTCATCGGAGATAGAATGGGAGAAGAAAGCAAACTCTCTTCCCTAATGAACATCTCCACATCGTTGTTTCCAAGGTCTATTACTTCCTCCTGAGCTCCTACCACCCCAGTCAGCTAGGGGCATGTCAGGATGCACGATACATGACACTTCCGAAAGCAGGCCCAGACGCATATCTCCTCCACCAATTCCCGCACCTGCTTCATCTTCTCTACAACCTGTGGAGCAACCAGTAGGGAGCAAACCCACCCCACAGAGAAGATGATCCAAAATCAAAGTCTGGGCATCATGGAAGTCACTTTTGTCATCCCTCAATAGCAAGACACACTATAGTCGATATAGTCAAACTTCACCAATTTGAGTTTCTGAAGAGTGGTGTTGCGAACAACTCAAATTTAAGTGTAACAACAAGTTAACTTACATAAGTACAGTACTATAAAATGTAAATAATGTTTGGGCACTTAAAAAAATATGTGATATAAGCAAAGTAAACTAACTTTCATTCACAAGCCAAAATATATCTTTCTTTCTAACGATACAATGTACATAAAAACCACATCACGCATTCAAAAGAGAGGACAATACTTGCGTATCCTATTGACCTACTAAACCAAAAGCTAAATATATTAATCACTTTGACGGACTACCCTTTTCTGCTTCTCAAACTCGGTCATGGGCGGCTCGTCCCCATCCTTCTTCCTCTTCCTCCTCTCTCCACTCCCTCCAGATCCTTTTGACTCTTTTGGTCAAGTTAATGTGGGGAGTGGCCTTAACTCAAAGCCGCATGTGAGGGATTGAGGGAGTACCTGCACCTTCTCTTCATCGTAGCCGTCGAGGACTTCGGTAATTTCTGCACTGGGGCTGCTATGACCTTCAAGGTCTTAGGCTGAGACTCGATGAATAACGCCAACACCATGTATTTGTTTGTTTGTTTCTTGGACTCGTTCTTGGCTTTGCTAGCCTATTTCTCGGCTTTCCTCTTGGCTTCCTACTTAACCTTTTACTTAGCAACCTATTCGGTTTTCAACTTTTCCTCCTCCTGGACCTTGAACCTCATAAGCTCATCCTCCGTTCTTTTGCAATATGGTTCGTCTTTAACCTTCTTCCATGCCTTTTCATGATTTTTAGCATGTGCCTCAGATTCGAGTTTCTCACTAGCCTCTCCCTAAGCTTTGCGCAAAGCCTCCTCGTCACCTTTTCATTTGTCGCTACCTCCTCGGGCTTCACAAGCATTTGGGCTCATTGTTGTTCGATGAGTTCATGTATAGATGGCCTATCTGCTTCCGCTTGTCTGGTTTCTTGGGGTCCGCTGCTTGCTTATGCTACCCCTCCTCGATGACGTGTGTGAGCTTTCCTATCTCCTTAAATAAGCAACGCTAGTCGGCTTTATAAAGTTCCAAATCCGAATAGATGTCGAGTTGACCAAACTCCTCTCCCACCTGCTTTCTATATGCATCGACATAGAATGTGGTAGGCCTAGCAACCATAGTTGTCTCGAGGCCTGTTAGGTTCCTAAATCACCTGTAGGATATAGAAGATAATGTGTAAATGTAATTTTACTTCTTGTTAACAATCTTTCGGATATTGGAGAGAAAGTAGACACCTCCAACCATTGCTTGTGTAACTTTCATTAGAGTAACGCCCTCGGTTCTTAGTGGAAGGGAAGACTCGGCTCCCAGTCTCGGTTGCTCGGGATCACATTTTGAGGTTTTAAAAGTTGATGCCGTGGGACTGTGTAGAAGTAGATGAAATAAATTGTGTCGAGAAGCACCACCTTCAACTCCATGTGCCACCACTATGCTATTGATAATAAGTGTTTTATCCTTCATTGCAGCTAACCTTCACGCTACTTCTGCCTCAGCATCTTCCTTCAACGTTGCATTTCCTTTGGCCAACACCTGACGCTCATCCTCGATAAAGTACTAGAGCATTAGCTCTTCCTCATCGACCTCCTCATTCTCCTTGGAGGCACTTCCAACATACAAAATATCTCCCAATTTAGGGCCAACATCCAAGCATAATCTCTTACCCATGGGATTCTGCGGTGTTGAAGAGTATTTACATAAAGCCCCAGGACCGCTGGCTACAGCGCCCTCTTAGCCTCCTCTTGAGAATTCATGGCCTCTGCTCTGACCCTTTCTAGTTGGGCCTTAAATTCATCTTTGATTCCATTAGTATGCTCAACACTTCCCAGTTGAACGCCTCCACAACCCCTTTCTCCTTCCTCTCCCGCTCCAACTCAGCGCGATTGGCTTCGATGGTTTTTTGAAGCTCCTCATTCTCTCTAATCAAGCATTAAGCCCCCTCGTTTGGTTTTTGGACCTTTCGTTATCCACAAGCAGTGTTTCATTGTCTTTCCTAAGATGATTCACCTTTTCATTCTTAGCCCGGAGAAGCTGATTTTCTTTAGTAAGGTTCCTATTGTCTTGCTCAACAGAGGCCACTTGGCGAATGAGGAAGTCACCACACTCTTATGCTTCTCCTAGCCCCATGCATCATTGCCCGGATCTCCTCAGTCTCCCCTTATTCAACTTCTCAATTTCCTCATCTCCTGGCTTGATCCTATCTTGATCAGTGATGTCCTTTAGACTTAAGCCGTTAATAGTGGTGTTCTTCATAAATATCAGATCGGAGATTCTCTTGCTATATCGTAGCAGGTTCCAGTATTGGACATAGACATCATAGACTCAGGTCCAAGTATCTTGTCAGTATGCCTCATAATAGGGTAAATCTTGAGCATCCAAATCATTTCCTCAAAATAGAACCCCAAAAAAGTACTTAACCAAGTATACTTTCCTCTCCACAATGGACATACATTGGAGCTCTGGCACTTGTTCGTTTATCTCCGAGCCAGGACTTCTTCTTTCACCTCCTCTCGGTCCTCCGCTTGGCCTGTCCATGCTTGTGTCTCTTGTCACTGGGCAGAGGGCATGTATTATGTTGAGGGAACGAAAGGAGGAGGAAACAGAGACATTGACTACTTCGTGCTCATCAATTATGTTCTTCTTTCATCGACCGGTTTCGTGCTTGGAGGCATAGACACTGACCGCCGAGGTAATCTCGATAGCGACGATTGCTATCATAATCATGGGACTTCTTCCTAGGAACTCTCAAGGTCATACTCTCAAGAAAAGCGTCTGCGATGTCGGCTCATTGCCATCGAGAAATCCCATAGGGACGGTCCCTGTCCCTGCCTCCCACTAAGGTTATTGTGCCTGCATAAAGAAACCCTTGAATCTGAAATAAACATTTAACATAGAGTGTTATGTTATGTAATGCTTATGAGTGTGGGTGTCCTAAGTGTTTCCCACGGACCTATTGTCGGCTTGCTCGTAGGTGTAACCTCCATGATGTTCACCAACAAGCTCTCAATATTAGAGTCTCTCGGCCCAAACAAAAATGTCTAGATCAAAACCTTATCCATGTCTTTGAACTGACATTCCGCCCCCATCGACGTAGTGGTCACAGAGGTCGTAAGTAGATAAATTGGTTTGGGTAATTTTAATAATCCACCCAAGACACATATTAACAAAGAGCACTAGAAAGTAATGCTGTCTGTTAATACGGAGAATAGGGCTATTTTGGAGTGACCATTTATAGTTTGTATTGAATAAGTCTCAAGCATGTCAAAAATGTGCAATTTTTTTAGAGGCTCGACACACTTAAAATTTACCTAACACGTTGCTATAGTGGCAACAAAGATATATTTAGAACAAAATACAATATGTATAATAGTCAAAGATCACGGAATAGTCAACATGATCATAGATATACATACACATCAAATACGATACATAGTATAGTACAAAGGAGGTGATATAATCACCGTATATACATCCCGATCAAAAGAATAAGTACAAATGGGTCGAAAGTGCTAAAAGATAATGCACAAAAACTATGGTAGCAAACTCAAAAGTCGATAGAACATCAATAGAGAGATAGGTAAGGAAATCCAAAAGACCTAACCTGCAACTTGGTTTGACCCGAGCAATAAATCATGAGTCAGTCTAGCTGAAACGATAATTAGATGGTAATGATATGGTGTATAAAAGGGAAAACTCTTCTTACTTAAGTAAGTTTATATATAATATATAATATAGGGTCCACGAGCAACATAGAGTCAACATAAGAGAATTAACTAAATCAACAAGTTTTGGCTTTTAGCTAAACATGTGCATCATCTTTTAAAACATCAAAGATAATCAAACATATTACCCACAATTATCACCAAGATACTATAAATTCTACATGATAAACTCGTAAGAGTTCCCAAAAAAACTCAAAAATGATATGTAATTTTAAATCTACAAATTTGTCATGAGGCTATAATAGAAATTCATCATCATATATCATAAAAGATGGATCGAGAGCATCATCGACATCAAAATCATCAAAACCACAAAATGGATCCAATACATCAAATTACTGCACATGCTTTAATTATGATCTCCCCTTGAGCTTATGACAAGTACTATACACATATTCAAGCGCTTGTCACTATGACCCCCACTCCCTCGACCGAATATATTTTTACCCCCCCCCCCCTCCCATGGTCAAGTGAATACCTATATAAGGCTCCCCTTGAGCCTAACTTCCCCCTGAAGCAAGTATTGGCATAACAATAACAATAGAAAATGTGTAACAAGCTACCTAATAGTAACTCGAAAAGTGAAGACAATACGTTCTATACCGCACGTTTCACTAGTCGATTTCCTACAAGCTGGCCTGTTCCACATCGAAAAGCAACAATGTCTACGATTAATGTTTCAAGAAATAACTAGTACAATTAATTAACATCTCCCATACTATATGATTAGTTACGTCGTTTAATTATGTTATCGCTTTCTCGAAGTGTACAGAAATAATTGTGTAATAAGGAAAATGATTAGTTTTGATTATTAGTGTAATAGGGAAAAAAGGTGTAATAAGGAAAAAAAGGGTGCAGAAAACGCTCGAATTATTTGTTTGAAATTTTCTATGTTTCAAAAAAATTATCAATAGTACTTTTGCCTTGATTTTTTTTTTCATTTTAATAATATGAAAGCTTATAAAAATAATTATCTCAAGGCTAAATCTTTATGGGTATAAAGAAAAATTTGGTTTTAAAATCACTTTATGAAAATGTGCGTAGTGTAGAAATCAACATGAAAAAATACAATAACCCCTACCAAGCACAAACAATATAAACTTTAGAGTCACACAATTAAAACATTAAAGTTGTAGCCTACATTCCAAGCTTTCCAAAACTTCATAAATTTCTAAATTCCGATTAGTAATAAGAAATTTACGATCATAAAACTAATCACTAGTATATTTGTGTGTGTGTGTGTGTGTTGTCTATTAACAATAGACCAACGAGAAAACATCAAATTTTCATCATATAAACTTTGAAATTTCACAGAGCTCAGAACATGAAAGTTGTAGCCTACATTCCAAACTTTCAAAACATCAAAAATTTCTAGATTGCGATCAGTAACGTGAAAGTTATGATCAAAATAATAATCAGCCAGAATATATATATGTTGTCTATTAACAGCAGACCAGCGAGAAAACCTCAAATTTTCATCATATAAACTTCAAAATTTCACAGAGTTCAAAACATAAAAGTTGTAGCCTGCATTCCAAGATTTCCAAAACTTGAAAATTTTCTAAATTCCGATTAGTAACGTGAAAGTTACGATCAAAAAACAAGTCAGATCTGAAAATTCATAGCAGCAAATTAAGTTTAACTTTTATTTTCAACAATAAAACCCAACTCAATCAACACCATTTTATCATAGAAATCATTTTAAAACTAGAATGAGTGAGGATACTCACCTTAGCAACGGATTAGATAATTTGTAGCAAGACTAGAATGAAGAAGATGGCTCTTTGACCTCAAGGAGCTTGCTATTAGCCTGAAAAAGAACTTGTTGTAACATGCAAATGAAGAAATATAAGAACAATAACATAAATAAAGATTAAAGATGAAATTCTCCTTGAGTTTGTATAGATTACCTATAGGAAGTTGTGACTTTGTTATTTCTTCAACTTGATTTAGATTTAAAAGCTTTCTAACTGATTTAAAGGACGATTTCTAATTTATATGATGTTTTTGAGAGAAAGAAAGAAGCTTTCTTCTGGGATAAGAAAAATATGTATTACCTTTCTTAGGCATTTAATTTCTGGAAATTTCCTTAGTTAATTAGGAAATTAAGGAGGACTAAAGCCCATTTAGGTCATTTATCACCAATTAGGCTAAATTGGTGGGATTATCATACTTTAGCCTTTCATTTTCATATGATTACATATTTTAAACATACAAAATTCAAGCTACCTCCATATAAGTTGATTTAACCTTCATTTTACTAATATTTCCAACCAAATTTTACAAGTTTTAATGTTCTTCACATAATTTTTAAGCATATTTCCAAATTCACACACAAAATTCTTATTTTCCACAAACACTATTTGATTCCATTTTTAGTTAAACATGTAACTTTTAAAATTTCTATAACATCGAAAAATGTACACAAACTTATTTAAAATACTCTTAACCTATTTAAATTTCTACTTATTCATGTTATATATCAGTTTTACAATTTCTAAATGATTTATGTATCTTTCACTTTATTCGTAAATTTCTCTTTTTTACATTTATAAATTCAAAAACTACATGGATTACAATTCCTTGTTATGTTAAACCCCAATTCTTAATTAAATTATTTCAGTATGTTTAAATATTGGCTTTTAACCAATATTTACATTGTTATTGCTAATTTCTAACTCAATTAAGTTAGAAATGTGATTTTACACTAAAAATCAATGTTTGTTTCAACTTTGAAGATTTGGCATGCTAAGTTCATTCAAGTCTCTTATATACTTATAATTTAAGTTGTAAGGTTTCACAAATGTATCGTCCTAGAATTTTGGCGGTTTAATAATTAATTAATTAATTAATTTAATATATTGGTTAGATTATTCCAAAGAGTGAATTCAAATATTTTGAATATTGAATTAATCTAAATAGCAGAATAATAAAATATTTATTTCCAAAATAGTCGGAAATAACCGAAGTGATGATATTGTGTAAAGCGGATAATTTAATAAATTTAATTCAATTAGAATTGAAATTTTTTAAGAAATCCTATAGAAGCTACAAGTGCCGAATTTGTATGTGTAAACTTCGATTTGTTCTAGTATGTGAATAAATTGCGAATATGGTCCAAGTAATAAATGCCCAAGTTTCCTTGAACGTACTAATTATAATATAATTTAAATCAAGCTCGTAACATCATAGTAGTTTGTAATTTAATGTTTTGAACTACAACGGAGTGTGCAAATTCGTTATAAATCGGATTTCTTCGAAATAAGAAACGATCGAATCCATTGAACTATAATTTTCTAATAGAAGTGAAAATCGATATTTCGGATTATAGATCGTTAGTAATGTCCAAATTAAATATTCAGAAAAATAGCGGCATAATAGTTTTTGGCCGTAACGGTTATTTAAATATATTTAAATATTGGTTTCGAATTTGGAGAAGGTCTTTGAGACATAGTCATAATTTAATTCTTAGAATTTTATTTTAATTTTTATTTTGGAAAATAAGCTAAATTTTATTTGGAGTATTTTGTACCCTGTTACAAATTTGGCTCTAACACCCAAATTGTTCAGAATCATAGAGATATTCAACCAAAAATAAAAGAAAATGCAATGAACACACTAGATTTATAGTGGTTCGGCGTTAATGAGCCAACGTCCACTTTAAATATCTTCGATTATACCTTGAATACAAGTACAATCAATGATTTCTCTCAATCACACTTTTACAGTAGTGATTCACTCAATAATTTCAAGATAATACTGATTAGAATCAATGAGGTAACAATAATGGTGGAAGTAATTCTTAGAACTGCCAGAAGATCCCCAAAAATGCCAAGTATGGGGCTATTTATATATGATATCTGCAGGTGGTTCGTGAAGACACGTGGCACTAATCCCGAGGATCTCGTAATGGTTCATGGCTTGATGGAGAAATGGTCAATATGACGGTTATGGACAGGTGTCACAAGATCCTGGACTTGCCGCTCGTGGAAGGCTCGGTCATGGCCATCATTCTCTGGACTTGGGGTTGGGTCATGACCTTTAAGTGACGAACAGGTCGTGACGCTCTACCACGAGCCGGGGGGAAGAACTGACCACGAATGTGCTCGAAAAGCTGGGTCACGAACGAGTCATCACTGAGGGATCACAAGCGGTCTATAAGGCTTTGCAAGCCGGGGAAACATCGGACTAGACTCATGCATGTGTGTCTTTACCCATCTTCTCATGAATGCTCATTTTCTTGGTGGCTTGGTCACAAAGCTAGCCAACATTTTGCCCCATCGAAGTATGTTTCATCGAAGATGGAACATGCTTCGAAATTAATCAATGCGTCGGCTTCTGGATGGATGATTGTTGACGGTCATGTCTGCTTGTATCGTTGCGTCGTCTCAGAGAGTCGTGTTTTCTAGGAAACATAAATACAGGATCGAGATTCCAATTATTCCCTTGCATTTGTCGATCATCCACGATTTCCAGAGTTTCTAAGTGTTCCACGATTAACCAGAGTTTCTAAGTGTTCCACGATTAATTCTTTGGGTGGGCTCCAAATCTTAAAGAATTTTTTTTCATTTTTTTTATAGCTCCTTCATTTTTTTATAGCTCCTTCCATTAGTCATGAGAGTAATGGTTGGACTAAGGTCAATAATAAAAAGAAAATGGTTTGGCAAAGAAATCAAGGAAAGTTTGGCACTAATGTTGAAAAGGAAGTTAATAAAATTTTGGAGGAGGTTGTTGAGATAGTTGGTAATGGCAATGTTGAGGTTGAATGTAATAATGATGAGTTGATGAATTTACGCTATGTTAGAGGAGCATCTAGTGATGTTATCATGGTAGTGGATGAAAATGGAGTGGGTACTGTGCAGGAAAAGAAGGTTTTCTTTGTTGATGATAAGTTAGATGTTATGCATAAAGGAAAGGATGAAATTGTGGAGAATGATCAACATGAAGGTCAAAATGAGTTCATTATTTTCAATCCTTTCTCTTTGATGTCTGATAATTCCACCATGCCTTCTGCATCCACTAGTTTTCATGTTGACCCGAGCAAATTTTCTCCTCAAATTAATACTCAATCATGTCCTATTTCTTCATCTTCTAATTGTAATTCTTCGTACGACAACTCCTCTCTCGAACTAAATGTTGATCCACGATCCAAATTCAGTTCCAAGTTTATAAATTCTTCTAATAGTTCATCTTCACCTTACTCTGATTTATCCCCTCCTGCTGGCATTACTCTTCCCCCTCCTCCAAATTATTTGTCTAGTAAGACACCCAAAGCTTCAAAGGCTAAGGTCAGTGATTATGTGGATGCTGCTCTTAAGTCTTCCTCTAAATCATATTTGAAAGATGTGTTAAAGTGTAAGAAGGGTAGGAAGAAGAAGGAGATTCCTAAAACAGTTGATGCAGATGATATTGATGAAGGACGTTCCTTTAGTAAAGAGGAAGTAATCCCTTTAAGTAATCAACAAAAGCATTCAAAAAGGCGTACCAGGAGTAATCCTGGACTTGATGATAATTCTTCTGGTATCATATTATGAGTCACAACATATCATTTTGGAACATACGAGGGATTAATCTTCCCTCAAAGCAAAAAGAGATTAAATTTTCCATGAAGAAACATGATATCCACCTTGTTTATCTGAGACTAAACTTGATTTAGTTTCTACTGTTTTAGCAACAAAATACATAGCTCCTAACTGGATTGTGATCATAATCTCGATAATGCTTCATTTGGTCGTCTCCTTACTCTTTGGAATCCTTCTGTATTCAAACTATCAAAACTGTCATCATTTGATTAATTTATCCATTATTCTTTTACTTACCTCCCTTCAAATTCTTCTTTCTTTTTAACTTCAGTATATGCTCATAATGCTACATCACTGAGAATTCCTTTTCTCTCAAATTTGTGCAATATACATTTTTCTAATGATCCCTGGTTATTGGGTGGGGATTTTAATTGCATGTTTTCTTCTTCTCAGAAATTGAGTGGTTGTGCCCTTGCTGTTAATGACATAGCCCCTCTTAATCAAGCTTTATTCTCCTCCAATCTTTATTCTCTTAATACCTTCGGTCCTGCATATACTTGGTCAAATAAGAGTCATGTTAGCAAACCTACCTTATGTAAACTCGATCATATGTTTGCTAATTCCTCATTTTTTTTCTTGCTTGGCCTAATTCCTTTTGTCATATTCTGCCTCCAACTATTTCTGATCACTGTCCTTTACTTTTATATTAGGGTAAATCAGTTGCTATTATCAAAGGGAAGTCTTATTTTTAATTTCTAATTTTTGGTGTTCTCACAAATATTTTCCTAGTATTTTATTGTAGGCTTGGGCAAATAGATGTGGTGGTATTCCAATGGAAATTCTATGTTTCAAGTTGAGACTTTTGAAGCTACATCTCAAAGCTTAGTCAAGCCAAACTTTTGGGGATGCTTCTTTACAATTTTCTTTGACTAGATCTCAGTTAATTCAGGTTCAAAACTTACAAGTGGTTAACCCTTATGATACACAACTTCAGTCTTTGGAGTTAGAATTGCAGGATAGGCTAAAGCAGGTATTGGATATGGAATTTCAGTGTTCATGGAAGAAATCTTATGCTAAGAAGGAAATGGAAGCAAACAGGAATACTAAGTATACGTTAAAGGTTAGCAAAATTAAGGAGAGGATACATATGATAAAGGATGCTGATGGTAATATTTTATCCACTCAAAGTTCTATAAATATTGCATTTGTAGATTACTTTGCTTCTCAGTTAGCTCCTACTTCTTTACATTTGCCTTGTGTTGACCCTCTGTTTCATTTAGTGTTACCTTGTCTATCCAATTTCGATGCTCTCAATCTTATTAATCCTGTTACTGGTGATGAAATTAAGACAGCAGTGTTTAGCCTTGATTCTTCTAGTTTTGGTGGTCCTGATGGTTTTAATGCTTGTTTTCTTCAAAAAAATTGGTCCATTATTGGTTCAGATATAACTGAAGCTGTTAAATACTTTTTCCTGAACAATATCCTACCTCAATCTTTTACAGCCACCTTTATTGCATTAGTACCAAAGATTGACGATCCTTCCAGTGTTTTAGATTTTAGGCCTATCTCATGTCGTAGTGTCTTTTATAAGATCATTTCCAAAGTATTGGCTAATAGATCAAGTTGTTGTTCTGCCTATGATTATCACCAGTAATCAATCTGCTTTTGTTCCTAGTAGGTCAATAAGTGGTAATATTTTGATTACTAAAGAATTACTTCATGGTTATGACAGAAAATATATTTCCCCTCGATGTATGATCAAACTTGATATTAAAAAGGCTTTTGATAGTGTCTCATGGTCCTTCATTATTGCAATTTTATCAAGAATGAACTTTCCTAAACCTTTCATGGCCTGGATTTATACCTGTATTTCAACACCTAAATTCTCTATTTCTAGACATGGTGAGCTTCATGGATATTTTAAGAGTAAGCGTGGTATTAGACAGGGAGATCCTATTTCTTCCTATTTGTTTATTATAGTAATGGAGCTTTTTAATGTTTTGATAAATGAGCAAGTGCAACAAGGTAATTTCTAACTCCATCCTCATTGTAAGAATCCTGTTATTTCACATTTATGTTTTGCTGATGATCTCATTATCTTCACCAAGCCTACCATGAGTAATATTTAATGCTTGTTGTCTATTCTTAAGTCTTTTTATGATATCACTGGGTTGGAGATAAATCTGCACAAATCACATATTAAAATTGCTAGTTTAAATCAAATTGAGGAAAATGAGTTGATTACCCTATCTGGATTAAAGCAGCTACCTGATAACTCAAAATATCTGGGATTACCTTTATTCACTGGTAGGATTTCCAAGGATACATTTATGCCTCTTTATAAGAAAATTATAGATAAGATGAAGATATGGTCTTCTTGTAGCTTATCTCAGGCAGGAAGATTAGTTATTGTTCAATCTATAGTTATGTCTATGACAACTTATTACATTGGGCATTATATCCTCCCTTTGAAGCTTATTAATATGATTGTTAGTGTTGTTAACAAGTTTTTGTAGCATGGGGATCCATTCATGAAGATGATAATTCCTATTTCTTTTGCAAAGTTATGTGATGATAAAAGATATGGAGGATTGGGTATTATTAATTTGTTTCTATGGAATAAAGCAGTTATCTCAGTGTACTATGATAAACTTTTCTCTGAGGAAGAATGTTTGTACGAAAAGTATGTTAAGAATAACTTGATTGGTAGGAAACATTTTTGGACCATGGTTATTCCTAATACATGTAGCTGGAGTTGGAGGCATATCCTTAATCTTAGAAGTCTGATGTTACCTTTTATTTCTTTCAATGCAGGTATGGTTAAAGGTTTATCATTTCGGTACTCCCCTTGGGCAGAAAATGGTATGATTTTAAGTAGCATAGTGGACTACAATTTGAGGAGGAATTGTGGTATTCCTGAGAATGCTTTGGTAGACGATTACATTCATGATGGTAATCTGATTTTTCCAGATAATAGTTCAGCATTACTTAGAAGTTTATGGGATGAGATTAGTTCTAACTTTAGGACTGATAGAATTGTTGTGTCTTGGATGGGGAAGAGTCACTAAATTAGTCATGTTTATGATCTGTTGGTAGGTGATAAGCCTCATTTTCCATGGCATAGAAGAATTTGAAATTTAATGAGTAATGCTAAGCAAAATCTATTACTTTGGAAGGTTATTTCGAATGCAATTAATACAAAAGATAAGCTTTGTAGAATGGGAATCATTTCTGAAGATTTATGTGTATTCTGTGGGGATGAAACTGAGTGCAATACACATATATTTTTTGAGTGTTCTATTGTTTTTCAGCTATGGAAGAGGATTCTCTTGGCTTTTCAGTTGCAGACTCCTTTGAATTCAAGCAAGGATGAATGGTTTGTATTATTCAAAGCTACGAGATGGAAGAACCGTAAGGGTTTGTTGTTGCTGAGGGTTTTAAAGATATTTATATTTGAAATATGGATGGAGAGAAATAGGAGAGTTTTTGCTTCTAATATGTTAAATGTTGATCATCTTTTCTTTCTCATTACAAAAGCTATATCTAAGAGAATGAGATTGGATACTTAACTGGATATGCTTCTCTTTAGTGTGTTGTTTTGATTCATTTGTAATTTTGTAATTAGGCTTATAAGAGTGATCATGTTTGATGCTCTGCATTGAGTTTTTTTTGGAGTTGTCTTATAAGTTTGTTATAATTTTTTTCTCAATGCTGAGTTTAACTATTTGTATAGTTGCTAAGGTGATATCTTGTAATTGAACTCTTATATTGTGAATAAATTCTATTGCCTTTCGAAACTTTTCACTTTAGCTATCAGTCCATAGTCCGGATCGTTAAGACATGCTGCGATTCGTGGTGCTAAACCTACGTCATGGACCGATGGCTGAACAGGCCCCTTCATTCACGATCCAACGGGCATGCTCAGTCATTCATGGTCCACTGGATCGATTGATCGTAATAAGACAAAGAAAAGAAGATGAAAAGACTTGGTATAGACTATATAAACTGGCCCCCCTTTAACTTTTACTCTTCTTCTTTTATTTTTACTACCGCCGTCTCTCCCCCAATTTCCAACCCTAATTTACTTCCCTCGAACCTAAACGACTTCAAGTTTATTGAATTAAATTGAAAAGGTAATCACAATAGTAATCTCATTTGCAATGTTTCTAATCTATACATCGATTTGAAATCGGTTCTCATGGATTCCCCTTCATCATCGGTTCTGGCGTCATCACCAGTGCTGGATGGTGGTGGTGAGGGTTACGGGACTGGAGTAACCGCCTTCGATGGTAACAATCATCATCCTCAAGCACCAGGTCGAGATGTGGTTGGGTTCGATTCAGAAGGAGGGTGTGGATTTACAGATAGGAGAAAGAGTGGACCAGGAGGGAAACGAGTTCGAGCAGGCCGATTCGTGTTGCGTTATAGTGCGGTTCGCGAATGAGGTCAGCGAGGCCGGTCATGACATCCAGAAGCAAGAGCCAAAGATTTGTATTGCGGTTCGTGAATGAGGGCGAAGCATCGGCTCGTGGACATGAAGAGTGGGGCGGGTCGCGAGATAGCTTCACGAGTGGCATGGTACGAGACAGAGCGATGTTTGAGTGTGCATCTGATCACGAATAGTATTATGATCACGAGTCGGTTTTACTTCCACGAACCTGCTCCTTTGCCACGAGCAAATGAGGGTTTCCAAGTCAAACCCTTATCACGAGCCCCATCATCGGATCTAACAAACCAATCTAACCTGCAATCCAACACATATCTTGATTGAGACTCAACACAACTCTAATATATTGACGAACAGTTAGGATAGGGCCTTCAAGATGGACCTTTTGAACTAGGCTCTAACATAACTTAGTGACATACAACAACCGATATCACACTTATCGAATTTGCTTTGTGATTTTTCTTTCCCAGTGTTATGCACACTAGTACACACCAGCACTTGCACACATACAGGGCTCACGGGAAACTGCATTTTAATCTTTCATGTTTATTCTCCAACACAGCCAGGTTTGATAGACGTTCATCGAGAATATCAAAAAAGAGGGAAGATCCAGAGTCGTCGAGTTATCACAATCCTGATGTGCTTCCTTCTGACCCAAAATGGGAAAATTCTGGATCGGAATATAAGACAGATATTGATAGTGAATCGACATCCTTCGAGAGAACATCACTCGAGGAAGAAGAAAATGACCGCACTCCCGATGAAATCCTAGGTGTTAAAGAAGTAGAGAAAGAGAAGCTGAGTGACTTCCTAGCCTCCAAATTGGACAAGTTAAAACTAGAGAAAATCTGTTTAAGACATGGGATTCCTTGGGATGATGGAAAAACTCGAAAGGAAGGAGGCAGGCCTCATTCTGCTCTAGGCGGATACATGGCTATCAATAGACTCATGTGTTGGGTAGGCACTATCCCTCCGTTTCCTCCAATTGTCGTTGATCTCCTGAGACGACTACACATTGCTTCCATGCGACTCCATCCCAATGCTTATGCATCCATGTATACCTTGTATATCGCATACACAGAGGTTTTAAAGACCGAGCTCACCTTTAATGATTTGAAATTCTACTATCATTTCAAACAACGTTTCATAGGGACCCCAAACTTTTCTTTATTTGAGTCGATTCCTGGCAGAAAATTCTTATCAGATGGCCACAGCAACTTAGAGGATGCCAGGTCTAGTTGGTTTTACATAAGATATCAAGCTGGATGTGCGAGGAAGTGGCTACAATCGAGTAGGCTTCGAATCCTCCAACACGTATTCCAATTGCATAATTAAAGTGCTAATGTGCTCTTTTTTCTATACAGCTTATAACTTTGAAAAATTAGAGGGTTCGGTGTATGAAGATCGATTATCCCGCCTCTTAGCAAGCAAATCTAATTTTTGTAAAATCAGGAAGTGTTTAACTGACAAAAGCCTTCACAAACACCATCTTTTGGATGTAAGATTCAGGCTTGGTTCGGGTGGCAGGCCTTAAAATACGTGCCCCCAGCCGAGGGAGAAGCGACTACAGAAGCTGGGAAGATGATCGAGATTCCCAAAAGTCCTTTACCAATGATTGACCAGGATGATGAGGATTTAAATTGGTACAAAGGAGATGAAGTTCGAGTTAACAAACTGAAGGATGTTCCTACCCCCAAGGGACAGTCTCCTCTGAGGGCTTCACCACCGGCAGAGCCTACATTAACAGAGGAGCATATGTTCGGGGATTTAGAAAAGATCCCTTTGCCAGACGACATTTATACCTCTGGAGATTTCGGAGAGGACCCGTTTTTTCCCATCTCCGAGGGAGAGACCTCTCCTACCAAAGATAGAGATACTATACAGACGAGCCAAACTTCGGGCCCTGGTTCGTTAGGGGGATTACACGGTATACACAAATCACATGCACCACTTGTCACAACACTTAGACACTCATTGTATCAACAATCCTGACTCCTTTTTGTTATTTTCTACAGGAAAAATACCTCGTCGTTACCCTTATACTTTCCGTGATCTTCGTGAGAACACTCCCAGGCTATATTTTGTATCTGAACATGATCGCAGTGATAGTCGAGGAAGGGATTGCCAACGGCGCACTGATTCTTATCAGCCTCACTCCACGCGCTCTCGCTCTCCCTTGAGGCAGGATACCGAGAAGTCCCACGGTCGCCAAGTATCACATACGGGGGGCAAAGAATTCCCTAAGGCTCCGACTCCCCCGAAAGGCTTACCTCCCCCAAGCAAATCCTCTAAGAAGCATCACGAAACCAAAGATAAACAAAAGGAATCGAGCAAAGATAAAGAAAAAGCAGCTCTTGTTCCCTCTGATCAGCACAGTTTGGATTCTATCGGGGTATAGGAGTGTACCATTACTTCGGTTAATCTGGCAATATTAGAGCGCTTACGGAAGGAATTTCCTGATATCTATTTTGAGAGGATGCATTTTGTCCCGGATCTCAAACTAGTTTCTGATGAATGGGATGTAGAGGTTGTGGGTCAGATCGGTCATGTGGCTAAACAGTATAGGGCAATGAAAAAGCACTCCAAGAATTTTTCAGATGTTATACGCTGTCTAGAAGTAGATGCTGCCAGGGCCAGAGTGAAGATCGATCACAATGCTAGGGCCAGAAGTAAGGTGGAAGAAGATCTTGAGGATGCGCAAGCCCAGCTCACCCTAGCTTGGCGGGATGCTAAAAATTACAAAACCGAACTGGACGACTCCAAGAAACACTTCCACCTTAAGCAAGATTCACACAGTCAAGAACGCGTAGCTTTGAAGAAAAAGATAGAGGATCTCAGGATAGCTAACACTGAGCTAAAGGCATCAGAGGATCGTATTGCCACACAGAGAGTTGCTTGGGAAAAGGAAAAAGCAAGCTTAAAGGACAATCTCACTCATATTGAAAAGGAAAATATGGACTTGAACAACAAACCTTCTCATGCTAAGGAAAGGGAAGCACTTGCCAAAAGTAATGCCAATACTGCTCTTTAGTCGGCCTCCACTGTCACGTCTAATCTTACTGCTGCCGAAAAGGAGATAGAAGGGTTCGAGGAGCTACTAATGAACTTCTTCGCTCAAGTCATTCGAACTCGAGACATCTCTTGTATTAAGGACTATCACACCACCTTGGTTAATGAATGGGATATGATTGTCGAGGGAGAAAAGTAGCGCTTAAAGGTTGAGGAAATCGATGAGGGCCAACTTATGCAGATTTTCCTGAGGGGCGGAGAGCCCGAGGCTTTTGGCATAGGGTAGGCATCAGATCCAAGAGGCCATGGAGAAAGAGAAACTTGAACTCAAGGGTAAGAGCAAGATCGATGAAGGTTCAAGCTCAGCAACAGAAACCAAAACTTTTGAAGTTGAGGAGTATAGTCCAGATGATCCACTGAACCCTGGGGTTACGGTTCCTCCTACTGTCGGGGTTTCTGCTGCAGCTTCAACCGAAGAGTCAGCAGAAGGTATCTCCAAATTTTCCCTACAATTTGTCAAAGCTGTCGTAACTTATCATTACACTGTGGATCAAACAGTTGAGAAAACCATGTTTTCTCCCAAACTAATAACAGTTGCTTCTCGTAATACAGGTGTCAAGTCTACTGAAGAGGTTGTGGAAAAGCAGGCTGAGGCTGAGGAGGTCAGCGTGCCTCCAATCACTGAGGTCATCCCCAAAGCTCCTAAACATACTGGGGTTGAGACAACTAAGGAGACCATTGAGGTATCAAGCCCAGATGTCCCAAAAAATTCCGAAATCATTGGAGCTTTGTAGGATGTCGATTAGGGTCAGGGGATGAAGAAGAGGAAGTAGACATCATGTGAGAGAACAGGGATAATGATAACGTGACTCTGGCTGATATGAAGGCAGAGAGAGATAAGCAGCTGTCCTTAAAAATGGAGGAGCAAGAGCCTCTAAATGTAGCACCTATTACTACAGTTGACCCCAAGACTGGATTAATTGTAAAGTTGTCCGGTAAATCGATAACTACGCACCTTGCATCCCAATCTTCTGATCTGCCAAAGGATCCTCCTTCCGAAAAGAAGAAGAAGAGAAATCAGGATAAATCTGACGCCGGCAACGAGGAACTAGAAAAACAAAAGAAGGAAAAGAGGCCGAGGTCATCTCCCAAGCCCAAGTAGAGTTTGCTTGTCAGTCCATATTTTGTTTTTAGGCTTTCATTAGCCTTGCGATGTAGCTGCTAGTAAGGCCCTCTTATTTTGACTAGTCTTGTTTTGTAAACCTGCATTGTTAAATAAAAATCTGTTTCTTTTGCATCATTGCGGTGATCCTGCAAGTTTATCATACTTAGTTACAAATATTAATGGTCAAATCATAACTAAGTTGGAATGAAATCATGAATAATTCTAGCAATAAAACTTTAAGATTCCTACGCTACACTTCAGTGTATATACATGTGTATAAGTAATCCCGCAATCAATCATTAATATGATGCCTGTCCAGGGCTTATTGAGGATTGATTAGAGTTGTATGTATGCTACCCCCAAGCCCAGAATTGAGGAGTTCAGGTTCAACTTTCATTCTTGTTTACGGTCGTGTAACGGGAAAGGATCCCTTTAGTAGCATTTAATCGAAACGCTTTATACTCTCCTGTCGTTTGCCCAGGATAGAGTTTGAATTCAGCTTTCAGTTTGGGCCACAATCCTTCAACGGGGTAGGAGTTCTTATGCGGCTCTTGGTCTTTAGCGCCTTTATACTCTCTCGTCGGATGCTAAGGGTAGAGTGTTGTCAAGACGGTCTTTTGAATCATAGTGCACCTTCACGTCTTATGGATAATCCATGTCCTTGTCTTTTGTACTCTTTATCAAGTCGTGGAAATAGAGTGTCGGTTGCTGTGTTATTTGCTTTATTGCGTCCTCGGTTTTCTTCATACTATTGACCTTCTGATCTGACAGAAGGCGCTTCGAATTATGTGTTTCGAGATTGTTGTAAGACCCATAGCGAATTTTAAAGATTATAATGATTCACGTGTGCAAGTAATGACAGAGTAAATAATAGATGTTGCAACAAAAGTAAACGACACAAGATATTTTATAGTGGTTCGGTCGAATCATGACCTACGTCCACTTTATAATCTTTTGTTTATATAGTTGGACTATTCTAGGCAAGTCGCGCCTTTTTACATGGTCCTAAAAACAAAAGAATAAAATCGACAATTTCATGTTAAATAATGTCGCAAATTCTGGGCATTCCACACTCTGGGGATTTCATATCCATCCATGGTTGCTAACTTGAAGGCTTCGTTATCAAGCTTCCGTAGGATGGTATAGGGTCCTTCCTATTTCGGGCCCAAATGTACTGGGGGTGGAAAGACATGTTTTAGAACCAAGTCTCTGGGTTCAAAGGTTCGAGCCCGGACCCTTCTTTTGTAATACCGAGCGACTTGCTGTTTGTGCCTCAAGGCACGTAGATCCGCTCCGTCCCTTTTTCTTCTACCATATCCAGGGATTCAAGGAGCAGTTCGTTGTTAGTCATTGGATCGTAGAAGCTGACCCTGTGAGACGACACCTTTAATTCAACTGGAATGACTGCTTCAGATCCGAAAGCGAGGGAAAAAGGGTTATGCCCAGTAGCTGATTTAAAGGTTGTTCTGTAGGCCCACAATGCCAAAGGTAGTTCATCAACCCACATGGCTTTGGCCCGTTTCAATCGCTTCTTCAAAATGGACTTGATTACTTTGTTTGCCGCTTCTACTTGCCCATTTAACTGCGGATGTGCCATAGCTGTGAATTTCTTCTCGATTTAGTATCTCTGGCAAAAATTCCGGAACTCAGTATTGTCAAATTGGGTCCCATTTTCTGTTATGATGGCTTTCGGAATTCCAAATCGACAAATGATATTTCTTACAACAAATTTGATCACCCTCTTGGCTGTTATCGTGGTTAACGGTTCTACTTCAACCCACTACATGAAGTAATCCACGGCTCGCTATGGGGAGGCTTAGAATAACGTCAACTCCCCAAATAGCGAAGGGCTACGGACTCATCATCGTCATTAACTGGACAGGAGGTGCCCTAGGAATCTTTGAAAACTTCTGGCATGCGTCACAATGCCATACATGCTTAGCCGCATCTTTGTTCACAGTAGGCCAAAAATAGCCATATCGAAGTATCTTCTTTTCCAACGTTTGTCCTCTAGTGTGGTCGCCACACTCGCCATCATGAACTTCCCCCGACACTCTTTCTATGTCGTCGTAGGCTATACACCGAAGGAGCGGCATTGAGAACCCTTGTCGGTATAAATTTCGCCTAGCATGACATATCGAGAAGCCTTGCGAATGACAACACGCCTTTTGCTATTTTTGGTGGGAAGTATCCCATTTATCAGGAAGTTCTTTATGGGTGTCATCCATGACCCCCTTTCTAGTTCAGTCTCCAGTACAGGATTAATTTCCATCTGATCGATACTCAGAGAATGCAGTACCTCTATCGGGACCATTTCTGTGTCCTCAGGGTTATCGGAACTAGCCATCTTGGCCAATTATCTGCCCTCTTGTTTTCTAATCGAGGGATATGTGTTATGCAGTAGTGTTCCAAGCCACCCAGCAATTTTCTTACTTCCCTCAAGTATGATACAAGCCCTGGTCCTTTGGCCTGAAACTCTTCATTAACCTGGTTCACCACTGTCTTCGAATCGTAAAAGATATCCAGCTTCGCTATTCCTAGCTCCCTCGCAAGCTTAAGCCTGGAAATCAGGGCTTCATACTCCAAGTCGTTGTTAGTGGCGTGAAACTCTAATCTTAAAGCATAATGTATTGATCGTTCTTCGGGAGTTACCAATACCACCCCAGCACCAGATCATTTGTCATTCCTGGCTCCGTCAGTATATAGTTTCCAGGCGGTAGGGTCAACAAGTTGTTTTGTAGGATCAACTTCTTCACTCACCACATCGTCCTCTAGGATGGTAAATTCTACTATAAAATCTACTAGTACTTGCCCCTTTATCGATCTTCGGGGCTGAAAGTTCAGGTTGAACTGACTCAACTCGATATTCCATTTGAGTAGCCTTCCGATGCGTCAGGTCTTCGCAACACTTGCCGTAGCGGGTGACCGGGTGTACACAGTGATAGTATGAGCCTGAAAATAGTGGCGGAGCTTTCTAGATGCGATCAGCAAACTGTACGCAAGCTTTTCGATCTTTGGGTAGTTTCGTTCTGCCGCCACTGGTTTCTTACTTACATAATACACCGGTCTCTGGACTTTACCTTTTCTCTTACCAGGGCTGAACTTATTACGTAGGACGATACTGCTAAGTACACGAACAAATCCTCGTGATCTACCGGCTTGGACAGTATCAGAGGTTTTGGAATACTTCTACACATTCAGGAGTCCAATTGAAATTCCGCTTCCCTCGCTTTATCAAATCGAAAATGGAATGCACTTATCCGTAGCTTTGGAGATGAATCTACTTAATTCGGCTTCTTTCCCAGCGAGGCTCTACACATCTTTGATTTGCCTTGGTTCTTGAATATTCCTGATTGCTGCGATCTGATCTGGATTGATTTCAATTCCACGCGAGCTAACGATAAAGCCCAAGAATTTTCCAGAGGCTACTCCAAATGCACACTTTAAAAGGTTGAGCTTCATCCCGTATCACGTAAGGATTTCAAACATTTCTGCTAAATCAGTGGTATGGTTGGATGGTAGTCTGAATTTCACAAGCATATCATCAACGTACACTTCCATCGTCTTCCCAATCTGACTATAGAACATCCGATTTACCAATCGTCGGTATGTAGCTCCAGTGTTCTTTAAGCCAAAAGGCATTACTACATAGCAGTACAATCCTGAAACCGTGATGAAGCTAGTATGCTCCTGGTCCGGGACATGTATAGGAATTTGGTTATATCTGGAATACGCATCCATGAAGGAGAGGAGTTCGTGACCCACCGTCGAATCCACCAATTGATCAATTCTAGGAAGTGGGAAACTGTCTTTCGGACAGGCCTTGTTCAAATCTGAAAAAGCGATGCAAGTGCGCCATTTCCCGGTGGCCTTCTTCACCAAAACCGGGTTTGAAATCCATTCTGGGTAAATTGAATCTCTAATGAATCCAATAATCCTTAACTTCTCAACTTCTTCTTTCAAGGCAGCGGACCTCTCCGGGCTAAGCATTCGCCTTTTCTATTTAACAGTTGGATGATTTGGGTTGATGCTTAATGAGTGGCGCATAATTCATGGGGATATCCCACACATGTCAGCATGGGTCTAGGCAAACACATCCAGGTTTGCTTTTAAGAAGTCGGTTAATTCCTTTGCAAGAAGGGGGTCTAACTGGGATCCAATTTTCAAGACCTTCGCTGGGTCATTACCGTCGATTAGAATATCCACAGTCGTTTCGTTTGGAGTCGCCATTCTGCCCCCAGGTTCCTCATCCTCTCTGTGATCTATATCATCAGGCAGTTCTCTGGGCGGCTCCTTCGGGGCCATCTTTAATTGCTATGCCGTGTCCTCCCTTACGGGTGGAGAAGTACCCTTTGGTTCTATGTTTAATCCTCTGAGCAACAACTTCAACTCTACTATGTACCAAGCTCTTCCTACGACCTGATCACCTCTGACTACTCCCACTCCTGTATCCGTTGGGAACTTTAATAATAAGCACCAAGGTGCAATATAAGCTCTAAATTCTGCTAGGGTCGGTCAACCCAGGAAGGCATTATAGGGTGCCTCAATAACCAATACAACAAATGGAAGAATTCTCACTCTCCGGCGATCTCCTTCTCCCAAAGTTACTGATAATTCCACATATCCGGTCGGGGCTGTTGAGGCTCCATTGAAGCCACGTATCCATTCCTTATAGGGTTTTAAATATTTTGCCTCAAGCTTCATCTGATCAAAGGCTTTCTTAAACATGATGTTTACTGAACTTCCATTATCTACCAACACCTTTTGGACCAAACCGGGACCGATGATTGCCATGATCACAAAAGGATCTTCAGTGGGGGCGTGAACTCCAATACAGTCTCTATCACGAAAGACGATATCGTTAAACATTGTTTTATGCTGCTTTATTGGGTTGCAATTTCAGGATTGTTGCATTCTCCTACTTCAAGATGTTTAGCCGCATCCACATACTGATCCATTGCCCTAAAGCTGTGCCTAGCAGGATGAGGTCCTCCTTCTGTAGTATTGATGACAATGTTCTTTCCTTTCTGTTGAGCGGTTGGCCTAGCTGTGGGTTAGTTATGGTTTGGGGCTTGCCCAGCTTGCCCCCCGTCTCTCGGAGCAACATTGTATTCGTCCAACTTTCCTTCACGAAGCAACCTTTCGACAACGTCTCTCAAATGACGACATTCATTGGTGGAATGGCCATGGGTCTGATGAAAATGAAAAAAAAAATCCTGTCTCACATTCTTTTTCTATTGAATCTCTAGGTAGAGGCCTCTTATATTGAAGGATGTTATAGGTATCCAAGAAAATGTTTTCTAATCTATCATTTAATGGCGTGAAGTTTTCAAATGGTTTGAATCGAGGCCTCCTATGTGAGTCGTTTCCTCGATTTCTCCTCTTGGTGTCGTTCCCGGACTGGCGAACATTCCCCTGGTTTTTGTTTCCAATGTTGACCTCTACCTTTCCAGAACTGTCCCCAGATTGTTTGATGGCCACATTGCTCTGTATATCCTCTTTGTTGGCAGCCTTCCTCTTCCTGTTGGCATATATCTCTTCCTAACGTAAGCAGCTGTTAGCTTTTTCATAGAATATTTCTCTAGTTAGTAGCGGCTTGCCGGCTAAGTGTCTCCCAAACTCAGTATCCTTGTCCACTCCGTAAATTAGGGCCATCAAAACAGTTTGTTCGTGAGGGTCCCTTACCTCTGTGACTGCTAAGTTAAAACGGTCTAGAAAGGACCTCAAAGATTCATCGAGACGTTGTTTAATGAGGGATAACTCAATGACATTCTTAGACCTCTGAGCATGAAGTCGGAATGGATTTACGAATTGTTCACTCAATTCCCTGAAACTGGAGATCGATCGTGCTGGCAAGCGGGTAAACCACATTAATGCCACATCCTCCAGGAATATCGGGAATGCTTTACATTTTACTGCATCAGGAGCAGCAGCGGCATTCATGTATTATGAATACCTCATCAGATGCTGAACTGGATATGTCCTGCCTGCATAACGATTCATGGTGGGCATAGTGAAACGTCTCGGGAAGCGGACATCCAGTATATCATTAGTAAAGGGCGTATGATTGCGGCCTATAACCTAATCCTCATTTCTCTATCCACAACTACCTACCATGATCTGCCTAATCATTGCTTCAACATCAGCATGAGTCAGTGTAGACTCAGGATCAACACTCATTGCCCTGCGGGGCCCTCCAATGTCCCTTCGACGTGCTGCCGCGAAGTCTGGGACTTGAGCAGAACTTCCTTGTCCCCTGTTGCCACGGTCAATCACGCGGAGAGGGGGTGCAGTGGTTGATTCTCAACAGGATCATTATTAACTTGAGCTCTGGGAAGTGTTGCAGGATTATTCAGATTGTGGTTGACGGGCGCCAAGTTAAGTGCCACCTCTTTTCAAGAAGGAAGCGATCCAAATCGAAGCTGTTCTATATTTTCAGCCCTTTCCAATGGTCGTCGTGGAGGTCTTGGAGATTCCCCATATGAAGACGAGTACTCTGGAGTTAGAGGATGGGCTGGCGGAGGTGTCCTCTGCCTCTGAAGATCATCAATTCTTCTATCCAATACAGTAATGTTCCGTCGTAAAAAGGAACTCTCTTGTCTTTAGGATGCCAACTCATCGTTCGTCCTATCCAACATGTCGAGGATGCGAGAAAGATCCCCTTCAGTAGCTGGGGCAGAAGGGTTGAACCGATCATCGGTATTTTCCCTTGGATGGTGAGTACTCGAACCACGTCGAGCTAAGGTATCGGCATGTGCAGAATGGGCCATAATATCATTTCCAGGTCAATTTGTAGTCCTATGAGAAGGGCGGTTTGTGACCTCCTCTAGTGACCGTTTCATAACACCTTCCTCTGGTTCCTGGATCGTGATAGCTCCCTGAATACGGTTCGTGGTAGCTCCCCTAGGTCGGCTCGTGTCGGGCTCATCAGGACGGTTTGTGGTGGCACCTCTTTGCGATCGGGTTGTGACCCCCTCTCTGGGTCAGACCGCCCCCTGCGAACCGCGAGCAGGGAGTCCATCTCGGGCTGTTGCTAAACACTTTCTTCAACAGCTTCATTTGCTGCTCCGTTTTCTTGTGAAGTTTGTACATCCTTGGATTTCTTTCTAGCCATAATGTCTTGACTTTGCTAAGATCTTCAGAAATCAATACAGCGAAGATTCGGACTATTTTCTTCGAACTTGAATGTCCGAACAGTAGAGCAATAATCCGGTACACTGAGACTTCAGTTCTCATTGAAATCACCAAAATATTTGATCTAAATTTGGCTCTAACACCCAAATTGTTCAGAATCACAGAGATAATCAACCAAAAATGAAATAAAATGCAATGAACACACCAAATTTATTGTGGTTCGGCGTTAATGAGCCTACGCCCACTTTTAATATCTTCGATTATATGTTGAATACAAGTACAATCAATGATTTCTCTCAATCTCACTTTTACAGTAGTGATTCACCCAATAATTTCAAGATATACTGATTAGAAACAATGAGGGAACAATAATGGTGGAAGTAATACTCCGAACTGCCAAAAGATCCCCAAAAATGCCAAGTATAGGGCTATTTATAGGTGATATATGCAGGTGGTTCATGAAGACATGTGTCACTGATCCGGAGAATCTCGGACTAGTTCGTGGCTCGATGGAGAAATGGTCAATATGACGGCTATGGATAGATGTCACTAGATCCTGGACTTGCGGCTCGTGGAAGGCTTGGTCATGGCCATCATTCTCTGGACTTGGGGTCGGGTCATGACCTTTAAGTGACGAACGAGTCATGATGCTCTACAACGAGTCGGGGGGTAGAATTGATCACGAATGTGCTCAAAAATCTCGGTCAATAACGGGTCGTCATTGAGGGATCGCGAGCAGTCTATAAGGCTTCACGAGCCGGGGAAACTTTGGACTGGACTCGTGCATGTGTGTCATTACCCATCTTCTCATGAATGCCCATTTTCTTGGTGGCTTGGTCACAAAGCTAGCCAACATACCCTATATCAATATTTTGGGGTTTCATAAAATAAGCTAAAAAGTCTATATTGTTATATCTTTAGGATCGTGGCACCTCGTTGGACACAACTGTATTTTTATTTTTGTTTATAGTGGTCGGTAAAATAATGAAATTGAAGTAATGAAATCTAGTAAACTACTAATATTTTACCTACGGTCAAATGGGTCATTAGAAAGGTTAAATAATGTAAAATTTCCCTATTTGTTGCACGATGAATTTTGTTTTTCCCATTACAAATAACGATTTTACTTTTAAGAGAAAAAAATCGCTGTTTTAATCTGTATAGCTGGAGAAAATTTATGTATTGCAGGCATGTTTATCTTTTTGAAAATAAGGTAACTGGAAATAATGATAAAGTAGTCTTGAGATATAGGGAGGACACAAGTATACGTAGAGAATACCAAAGTAAAGTTGATATTAGAAGTAACTAGATCGATACAAAACGTCTGGATAGAACAAAAATTGGAACATAAGTCAGCCAATATACTCTAAACAATATCTTACACTATAGATAAGCAGACCTAAGTCTTCATCACTAAGAAATAGAAAGCCCACCCTGTCTCGTCTACTACAAAGCTATGTAAAGGCTTATCAACTTAAGTGAATTTCTACAAACCTAGGTTGAAGGAGGTACATACAACATAAGGCTATTCTTCGTTGCAAAGAAAATCTCAATTACAAATACGGGATACATTTCTCTCTTTCTCTTTAGAAATCATGCAATTTATAGCTTCGAGTATATATTATAATATATATAGAAAAATTGGAAACAAGTCTGATTCCTCCATGTTTCACGCAATGCATCAGGCAATTCGGAAATGGCTCAGAAGCTTAAACAACATGGGTTTTTTACGATCCTGGAATTGTTGAAGTCAAAACACGAGTCGTGACTATGACATAAGAGTAGTGTTGAGCAGGGTTCATCGCAGCGAGAGTCGAGATACTAGGCAGGTTGGAAGTTAGATGACAAACATGTGGGGGATTAGGATGACGAGGTGTTTACGGTAGATTGTTTCGCTGTTGTGTTTTAGCGAGTTCTGGAAATGAAAAGGAAGGAGTATGAACAGGTTGTAATCCTTTGGGTGAGAAATAACGAGGGTTTTAAGTCATGAAGTGGGAGCAACATCAGTTCGTTGCATAGAAGAAACGTGGGAAAATAAGATTAGAAAAGCGAAGGATGTGTTGGCGTAGGTATGAGAATGGGAGACGTGCATGTGTTCGGGAAATGGTTAAACATGGTGTGCATGAACTCGTGATCATGTGTTAAGAAGTGAAAGTATGAGGATTCGAAAACGGCCATGGAAAACAAGTGTTGAAGCTTTGCAGTTTAACAGGAGAAGGGTGGTTTTCACTTTATTTATTATTTTCGAAAATGGTGGCTGCCAATGTTTTGGTTCCAAGAAGTGAATGCGCGGGTTATATGAAGGAGTTTTGGGTGGTGTCGACATTGTACTATAGTGACCCATTGTTCGCAGTTGCTTCCAGGGGAGACATTTGAGAGTCTTGAGGTGAAGTTGAAGCTGCAAACTTGAAGTTGGTGCACGTGAAGTAGTGCACAAAACCAAAGGGGTCGGTGAATCACATGCAGGAGAAATTAAAGAGGGGTGAAGGTGGACTTGTGTAACTGTCATGTGTATAAGGAGAGAGTTCCAAAAATGAAGCTGCCTTTTTACGGGACTGTTTGATGGTATGAAAGATTAATTTATCTGGAGTGGTTTACACTCAAAAACTAGGAGGAGGTGAAGTTGCGGTTTGGCTTGGATGACTGGGCCAAATAAGAATGAGGATGGTGAGGCCCAACATTTAAAGGAATTAAATTTTTAAGTTAGTTTAATCGTATGGAAATTAAATGGTAGTTTGGCTCGAGCTCTTGTAAAGTTCGGTCAAGGCAGTTAAAAGAGAAGAAGAGTTAGAAGTTGTATGAGTTCTATGTGGAGATAGGCAAAATGGATATGTACACAAGACGTAGCGGGTTTGGAAAGAATGGTATCGGGCCGGATTGATTAAGGTAAGGCCCACGTTTGGATAAGCTAGGTTAAATTTGAATTTAATATTGTATATGAAATTTTAAATTTGATATCACATCTGTACGTTATCAGAATTACAAACGGTCTGGTCCGTTGGAATCGTATGATCGCAGGCTACGCTATGAAGCTGGTTCAGAACGAGTTGGAATTTGTTATAATTTATGGTAGAATTAAACATCTGGTCAGATCCATCGGCAGTTAATCGTTATTTAACAATTAACGAAACAGGTGAATAAACTGACTAACTCTATTCATTTTTATAATATATTATAAATTTTATTTAATAAATAATGTTGTATGATGGATGTTTGGGTGGATTGGTTGAAATAATTTATATAGTTTCATATATAAACTATTGACTGAATATTTCTGTTATTATTATTATATTTCATATTGATATGGAATTAATGTGATTTATGTTGACTAACATCTGTGGATGCAGGAAACACGTCGGAGGGATCTATCTGGATTCCTCAATAATTACTTTGTTATTTTATTTCATATATTGTATTGTCTGATATGACCGATAATATGTGATTGATTATTGTGTGCTTGAAATGTTTGAACAACATGGGCCCTGAAATAACTGGTATTTAAATATCGTAAAATATATTTGATTGAAATAAAAATGAATTTGGGTTTTAGGAAAGGAAATTCTATTTTTAAATGGAAATTGGATCTCGATTGGAATCATATAAAATAGCTTGTTTTGATTATATAAAAATGGATAGTTTGATTTATAAACAGGTGTTTATAAATAGGATGAAATAATTATTATTCGATAAATTGGAAGTGTAAATTCAAGAATGAATGAGAAATGACAATTTATAATATTTGGAATTAATTTCCAAAGAAGCGGAAAGGGCTAAAACGGATTTTTAGAAATATCTAGAAAGATATGGAAGTTGGGAGATATACGGATATTAATAAAAAAAAGGCCAGTGATAGTTTAAATGGATGTTTGTTTTCCATTAATAGTTAAATCACCGGCTATCAAAGATTTTTGACCATCATTGTCAATACAGAGAGAACGGTTGGATTTATTATCCTAAAACCACTCTGTATAGGCATAGGCGTTGCGAATTAGATTATGCTGGAAATAATTGAAGACGGAGTGAAATGCAAGGGTCGTTCTGTTCCAAGATGGTGTTTTCTGTTTGTCCAGACCTAGGACAACTTGTATGGACAAATGTCTGGCAGAGTACTCCTAACAGATCACATAAGACGATCTTTTCAAGGTATTATGTTTGGTGGCAGAGGAATTCGTTTCTCTTAGCTTTTTATACGCATAATATTTTTGAGGAGATCAACTAGTGATTGACGGATTTGATGATGTGGCATTCAAAGTGAATGGTGACCAAATGTTCTGAAAAGATAGACGTTGCCTCTGGCCTTACAAGCAGGAAATGACAAAATAACGGCACGCAGCACGGCTAGTCGGGTCATACACAAGCATGGTGTACTATTGTAACCGATCTAGAGAAATTTCATATATGTTCTTTTTTCGATTCTGTATCTTCGTATTACGGTTGGATGGCCAACAACCGTGGGTGACAATATATTCGCTACACTCAAGCTATATGAGTGGGCGGCCATGTGTGGTCGGGTTGCAAGACGTTTTTGTTGAACCCCAGTGTATACCCTCTAGAGTACACTGATCGGAAGGTGACACCATACCTTGTCAGAGTTGGAATCCAATCTCCAATAAGTGCCCTGCGGTTTTTGATTTTATACTATATATGTAGAGCGTGAGATGCAAGCATTCTACTATTTGGTTATTTATATTGATTAGACATTATTATAATATCACTTGATTTTGATATCAAAATTTTTTGGGTTATATAAGGTAAACAACCATCCATGTTTATGTGTGGGTTGGTCTTACTATAATCCTTTCCTTTCTAAAGGATTTTCAAGTTAAACAATATGGTTGGAGTTTACTCACACCAGTCCCATGACTGACTCAGAGTTTATTTTGTTTGTGGTTTACCTGAACTCTTGGGTGCCCAAATTTGTACGGGCTGTCAAGTGTTTCAGGCTTTACAGGTGCACTTGGAGGACCTTGAATCAGGAGGCTTCACCGGTAGTTATTTAGAGATTATTTCCGCTGAGATGTATATGTGTTGTACTCTGATATGGTATGTAAGTACAAATACAATTTTGTATTTCAAAGTTATATTATATTTTATTCGTTCCACTGTGAGATTCGTGTTTACTCTGATTCTGTTCAGTCATCAACTTCTTCTTCTATTCTAAAGTTCTTTCTTTCTGTTTCTCATCCTCTTAACTTATTTTTATTAATGACTCGGAATTTTCGATGCTTGAATAGTCAACATGGTATTTTATGTTGATTTTCGAGGCGAAATTTCTCATGGCCATTACAGTGGTATCAGAGCTATTAGTTAAGTAATTACCTTGGCTATGTGGCGTAACTCAGTAGAGATAGGGTTAGTAATAACCTAGATTGAGTTTGAGTGTATATATATAAGCTCGTATTTGTAGATTGAATAAAAATGGTTTTACATTGTGTTGATTGGTTTGTCAAGTGGTTTAAAAATTCTGGTCGATATGGTCGTGCACACTATATCGAAAAGATTTTTCTAAACTCTTGAATAGACTAATTCGACGTAGTATTGTTTTAAAAGAGGGTAAATGAAATAATTTTACCCAAATTATATTTTGATATAAAAAGAAGTTTATATCTTGATATTATTATAATATATTGGATGTGTGATCATTATTATAATCTAATAAGGTTATAAATAAGTTGGTTATAAATAATCGATTGGAATTCTTATAAGTATAATATATAAAATCAGATGAATTAAATCTGAATTTAAACTAAATTTGGAATTTGAAATCCCAGGAGAGATTTGGAAATGTTTTCCAAGCACTTTGAAATAAATTTTAAAATAGAAGTGTTTTAAAATGAGTTTTGAAAAGGATATAGTATTGAACTCACTTCGATTACTGGGAAATAATTCCGATGATGAAGTCGACCATCATCAGTATTCATTTTCGAGTTTCAATGTGACGAATTACTACCAAAATATATTGTTTTTGAATTGTTTGGAGTAAACAAGTTGTTTTGATTTCCGTATGGAAATATTTGGTTTTTGGAAAGCAAAGTTGTTTAAACTCCCACGACGATATTGTTTTAAATTAAACAAGTATAGGATGAATTTATAATGATGGAATAAAATTAACTTAAGGAAGTTATGTAAAAAATGTGTGAAAGCAAATAGATATGTAACTAAAACCAGTTAAGAGGAAATTAATATGAATCTTAAGCTATCAGCTGAGTATGAACTCATGTGAGGTGAAATGCAGGGATATTGGAAACAAAATTGGAGTTGAGTTATGAGATGAGGATACCCGATTTAAGAATTTATAGAATATGGAAATGGAACTTAACTTGGTTATGGAATTGGATTATTGAGTAAGAGTTTGGAATTGAGATTGGAACTGAAATTTGAAATGGCATTCAGCTAAGTATACGAGGATAATTGGAGATCAATTGGAAATGCATGAGTATATACTGAGGTAATATCAAATGGTAGAATGCCCGACGAAAAAGGTACACATTTATACTTTATTTTGGGTACGAGATTTCTATGAGTCTATTGGGCAAGCCGTTTGGCTGTTTAATTTCTTTTGGATTGAAGAAGGCCTAGAGAGGTGAGTTATTGTAGCACCGATTGAGCCATGCAGAGGAGATTCTGGCAAAATTTCTTGGAAATTTAAGGTGCTAGAAAGTTTTCAGAATTTTTGAAATATTCGTTAATAAGAAGAAATTAATATTAAAATAAATTGGCCCAATTGAAACTGGAATTAAAATGTAAAACAAACGATTTTTATCTAATCAATAAGGATTTTAGCATTTTTCGTACCTTAGTAATTTCGGTGACAAAATTCTTTTAAGGGGGAAGGAATGTAACGTCCTAGAATTTTGGCGGTTTAATAATTAATTAATTAATTTAATATAGTGTTCATGTAATTCCAAAGAGTGAATTCAAATATTTTGAATATTGAATTAATTTAAATAGCAGAATAATAAAATATTTATTTCCAAAATAGTCGGAAATAACTGAAGTGACGAAATTGTGTAAAGCGGATAATTTAATCAATTTAATTCAGTTAGAATTGAATTATAGTAATGAATATATTATTTAAACGATAGTTTGAACGTATTAATTATAATATAATTTAAATCGAGCACGTAATGTCGTAGTAGTTCATACTTTAACGCTTTGAACTTCAACTGTGTGTGCATGATTCGTTATAAATCGGATTTCTTCGAAACAAGAAACGTTTGAATCCATTGAACTATATTTTTCTAATAGAAGTGAAAAATCGAGATTTTGGATTATAGATCGTTAGTTATATCCAAATTAATTATCTAGAAAAACTATGACATAATCGTTTTTTGCTGTAACGGTTATATAAATATATTTAAATATTGGTTTCGAATTTGGAGAAGATATTTGAGACATAGTTATAATTTAATTCATAGAATTTTACCATAATTTTTATTTTGGCAAATAAGCTACTTATTATTTTGAGTATTTTGTACCATATATCAATATTTTAGGGTTCCAAAAAATAAGATAACTAATATATATTATTATATCTTTTGGATCGTGGCACCTCGTTGGACACAACTATATTTTTTTTATAGTGGTCGGTAAAATGATGAAATTTGATGTAATGAAATTCAGTAAACTACTAATATGTTACCTATGGTCAAATGGGTCATTAGCAAGGTTAAATAATGTAAAATTGCCATATTTGTTACACGATGAAATTTGTTTATCCCATTACAAATAACGATTTTACATTTAAGAGAAAAAATCACTGTTTTAATCTGCATAGCCGAGGAAAATTTACGTATTGCAGGCATGTTTATCTTTTTGAAAATAAGGTAACTGAAAACAATGATAAAGTAGTTTCAAGACATAGGGAGGACAGAAGTATATGCAGAGCATACCAAAGTAAAGTTGATATTAGAAGTAACTAGATCAATACAAAACGTCAAGACAAAACAAAAACTGGAACATAAGTCAACAAATATACTCTAAACAATATCCTACACTGCTGATAAGCAGACCTAAGTCTTCATCGCCAAGAAATAGAAAGCCTACCCTGTCTCATCTACTATAAAGCTATATAAAGGCTTATCAACTTGAATGAATTTCTGCAAACCTAAGTTGAAGGAGGTACATACACCATAATGTTATTCCTTCGTTGCAAAGAAAATCTTCACTTATAAATACGGGATACATTTCTCTCTTCCTCTTCAGAAATCCTGCAATTTATAGCATCGAGTATATACTATAATATATATAGAAAAATCAGAAACAAGTCTGATTTCTCCTTGTTTCATGCAACACATCAGGCAATTCGGAAATGGCTCAAAAGCCTTAACAACATGGGTTATTTGCGATCATGGAATTGTTGAAGTCAAAACATGAGTCGCGACCATGACATGAGAGTAGTGTTGAGTAGGGTTCATCATAGCAAGAGACGAGATACTAGGCAGGTCGGAAGTTGGATGAAAAACAGGTGGGGGATCAGGATGATGAGGTGTTACGGCATATGGTTTCGCTGCTATGTTTTAGCGAGTTCTGGAAATGAAAAGGAAGGAGTATGAACGGGTTGTAATCCTTCGGGTGAGAAAGAACGAGGATTTTAAGTCATGAAGTGGGAGAAACATCAGTTCGTTTCATAGAGGAAACGTGGGAAAATAAGATTAGAAAAGCAAAGGATGTGCTGGCGTAGATATGATAATGAGAGACATGCATGTGTTTGGGAAATGGTTAAACATGGTGTGCATGAACTGGAGATCGTTTGTTAAGAAGTGGATGTATGAGGGTTCGAAAATGGCCATGGAAAACAAGTGTTCAAGCTTTGCAGTTTAAAAGGAGATGGGTGGTTTTTACTTTATTTATTATTTTTGAAAATGGTGGCTGCCAACGTTTTGGTTTCAAGAAGTGAATGCGCAGGTTATATGAAGGAGTTTTGGCTGGCGTCGACATTGTACTGTAGCGACTCATGGTTCGCAGTTACATCCAGGCGAGACGTTTGAGAGTCTTAAGGTGAAGTGGAAGCTCCAAACTTGAAGTTGGTGCAGGTGAAGTAGTGCACAAAACCAAAGGGGTTGGTGAAACACATGCAGGAAAAATTAGAGAAGGGTGAAGGTAGACTTGTGTTACTGGCATGCGTATAGGGAGAGAGTTCCAAAAATGAAGCTGCCTTTTTGTGGGACTATTTGATGGTATGAAAGATGAATGTATCTGGAGCGATTTACATTCAAAAACTAGGAGGAGGTGAAGTTGTGATTTGGCTTGGATGACTGGGCCGAATAAGCATGAGGATGGTGAGCCCCAACATTTAAACGAATTAAATTTAAGTTAGTTTAATCGTATGGAAATTAAATGGCAGTTTGGCTCGAGCTCTTGTAAAGCTCGGTCAAGGCAGTTAAAAGAGAAGAAGAGTTACGAAGTTGTATGAGTTCTATGTGGAGATAGGCAAAATGGATACGTACACAGGACAAAGCGAGTTTAGAAAGAATGGTATTGGGCCAGATTGATTAAGGTAAGGCCCACGTTTGGATAAGTTAGGTTAAATTTGAATTTAATATTGTATATTAACTTGTAATTTAATATCACATCCATAGTTTATCAGAATTACGAACGGTCTGATCCGTTGGAATCGTAGGATTGCAGACTACGCTATGAAGCTGGTTTGGAACGAGTTGGAGTTTTTTATAATTTATGGCAGAATTAAACGCATGTCAGATCCATCGGCAGTTAATCGTTATTTAACGATTAATGAACCAGGTGAGTAAACTCACTAACTCTATTCATTTTTATAATATTATAAACGTTATTTAATAAATAATGTTGTGTGATGGATGTTGGATGAATTGGTTGAAATAATTTATATAGTTTCATATATAAAACGTTGACTGAATATTTCTGTTATTATTATTATATTTCATATTGATATGAAATTAGTGTGATTTATGTTGACTAACATATGTGGATGTAGGAAACACGTCGGAGGGATCTAACTGGATTCCTCAATAATTATAGTGTTATTTTATTTCATATATTGCATTGTTTGATATGACCGATCATATGTGATTGATTATTATGTGCTTTAAATCTTTGAACAACATAGGCCCTGAAATAACTAGTATTTAAATACCGTAAAATATATTTGATTAAAATAAAAATGAATTTAGGTTTTGGGAAAGGAAATTCTATTTTTAAATGGAAATTGGATCTCGATT